>JBAMJV010005045.1:0-78692 GCA_037951105.1 Echinarachnius parma | reverse complement strand
ACATCCATTTACCAACTAAAGAGGCATGCGACTATAATAATCTCGAGTCAATTAAATCGATCAGCTGGTTCTTTGCTGCTGACTTGGCTTTTATAAACCTGTTCGCTTTCACGCTTGGCAGAAGGTGCCAAATTCTCTTAACCATGTCCTCGAGAAAGACAATCGGGACAATCGGTCCACGTGAAGGGAAGACCCTCTTTGAGAAAGGTGGCGACTTTGTTTTGGGTGTCATCTCGTGGAAGATGAAAGCTTACGATGAAATTCCATCCCTCCCATCTCCCCGTCTTCCACCCCTCTCCCCCCCCCCCCCCCCCCGAAATAAGGCGACGCAAATAGAGAGTAAAGCCGTCCTAAGAGGAGCATAGTTATGCCATGCACCTGCTGCATAGGGGGGATGTGGGCCTGCCACAGGGGATACATTTAAACGATTCTTCCTTTTTAGTCTTTTCTAGTGAAAACAACCGCTTGCCCTGGTTTACATGGTTTAATTGTGCTTGAATATTGTATTCTAGTTCATAAAGTTTAATACAGAATATACATTGATTTTCAAACAAACAGCAATCGTGTTGTACAATAACCGATCAAAGCAATGCGAATTACCCCAGATTTGTAAAATTCGACAAACGATACATATAGGAGTGTATTTTGTTATTTCAATCAAATATTTCGAAGTCAAAGTATTTGTATTTGTATTTGGAACAATATTTGTATCAATGGCAATTTTACCCCGACAATGTAGCCTACTAGAATTTAGAAATGCGGCGACTGATATTACAATTGTATTTTACACCATTGTTCATCATAATTACTCTAAACTAAACAAACAAATTATGTTCAAAAGTTTATTGTCATGCGTATTATTTATGTAGCCCAAACCACTCAAAAAATTCAAGTGAGGATTGCATTTAACGTGAATATAATACATGCGACCCTTCCAATGCTAATATTTGTTAATTATGTCAAAGTGAATTTTTATGTTATTCTTCATGATATAATCTCTTCCCATAATCGCGTGGTAGTACTGAAAGGGAAGGCTGAACCATTTATATAATTAGAAGGTATAGTGCTCCATATACATGTTTTCTTAAAAAGCTTCATCATCATCATCATCATCCTCACCCTACTGACACTTCACCAGGGGTATACTCCAGAGAGAAGGCTGTATGGGAGGGGGGGGGGCTGTACCATCTTTAGAAGGTATAGTGCTTCATGTGGGTTGGGTTCTTGAAAAGCTTCATCCACCTCCGCATCACCCTATCGACACTTCATCAGGGATATACTCGAGAGAGAAGGCTGTATACGGGGGGGGGGGGGGGGGGGGGGGGCTGTACCGTTTTTAGAAGGTATAGTGCTTCATATAGGTTGGGTTCTTGAAAAACTTCATCATCATCCTCATCCTCACCCTATCGACACTTCATCAGGGATATTCTCGAGAGAGAAGGTGAGATTGGTATAATTGGTGTTGCACGAGAGGCGATGATCATGGTGATGTTTTATCGCAGCCCAATCAGCTCGTTACTTTCCAAGTCCCCCTCATACTGTATTATAGTGGCGTCATCAGTATAATTTGTGGAGGCTGTCAAGGGGGGCGAGTACCCTACCCCGGAGGGTGGAGAGGGGTGGAGACATATCAACTTATCCCTGATGTTGCCTCCCCTGGGCTGATGATAGGTACTTTGTTTTGGAGCGTTTTATTGTAAACTGAACAAGACTGTTAGACTCACAAATAGGAGTATCAATAAGTATTGTAACCATGTTACAATCTATTTCGATTGCATTTTAATGTTTGTAAGTGTATGTGTGTATGTTGGGGAGGGGGGGGGGGGGGGGGGGGGGTCAGCCACCTCGAATCCCAGTACGTCAGTGGTCCTGTTCGAGGTGCCATTTCGAAGCCCAATCACTTCACTACTGTCCATGCTCCATAAAGAATACCTCGGAAGGTCGAAGGAGTTATTAACCTGTTCCCTATACATACTAGGTTTTGCAGTTCCGATACTGCTAATACAGGGACCATCAGATTCCCATCGGCAATAAGTTAACGTTAAATACGTCTTAATGTCTAACATGACGTTATCGTTAGTATAGGGTAGCTAAAAGTGGACGAGATGGGAAAGTATGTAATGTATATGTATTCACTCACGTTTAATTATGAAAGAACTCGGACAATATTTAGACCATGCTAGCACGCTCTTTCAAACGAACTACAAAAATAACACGTATCAATAGAACTGTATTTCCTGTAACATAAGCCAGCTACTCATCTTCTGTATCAACAACAATAATACACTGATCCGGTGTGATGTTTGTTATTTGCAATATTTACACGTTTAACCATTCCCTTACTAGATTTTACAAGCTCCCATGTAGGTAATACAGGAACCAACATGTTCCCCTAGGTATTGGGTTTAAAGTGTCTGTATTATATCGGGGTGTTTTTCACTGTGACGCGGAAAAGCTTAATAATGATAATGTGTATCGTTTTACCTTCCTCGAATGATGCATTATAACGAAGGTATTACACCTACGGGGTGACAACTATCCGTTAGTATACCAGGCTCGGTGGAGAAACTTGGATCTAGTAAAAAGTAAACCCCTCAAAAAAAGTTCGGAAACTCAAGTTTCATCGATCATATCTCTCGTATTTTTTAATAAGAATACTCGAAATCGGTGTCACAATAAAGCCTCATTATATACCTTTCAAACAATGCATTATGTGTAGTGATTATGCAATTGGGGCGATTGCAGTAGCCCAGAGAATAGGGGGAGGCAGGAAGTGAAATCTCGCAAAATGGCCCCAATGCATTCAATTTACGAGTGCAAGACTGTGTTGACCAGTTTTCTAAAGGTTAACATTCTATTGAATGCTGCCACCCTTTCCATTCATCAACATTGTTGAATTTGATACCATTTTAATGGAAATTATCTCTTCCTTACGATGGCATATTAATCGTAAGGATTATGCAAATGGGGTGTGTTCAGCGAACCGGAATATGGAGATGGGTCGAGTGTGAAATCAGACAAAAAGATATGGAGTTGACAAAAAATCAGAGCGTTGCATTTTTTTCGAGCTTTTGGGAGGATTTTTTAGCATTTCAAATAAAATATTCATGATTTAAATTGATATCAACGGAAAGCCCAACAACTCTTCTGTATGAAAATGTGACATTTATAATGATTTTTGTAAAGGGCGGCTGCAGGGAGATGAATGTGGGGGAGCCTCAAAAGTGACCCATTTCAAAACGCTCTGATTTGGTGTCGGTATCTGTATACCATTGTGTAGAGGATGTAATGCGACTTGAATGAGTTGGCCATGAATGAGAGGAATTCAATGGAAAACGCATGAATAGTGCCTTGAAATCAGAGCGTTTCAAAATGGGTCACTTTTGAGGCTCCCTCCCATTCATCTCCCTGCAGCCGCCCTTTACAAAAATCATTATAAATTTCACATTTTCATACAGAAGAGTTGTTGGGCTTTCCGTTGATATCATATTTGATCATGAATATTTTATTTGAAATGCTAAAAAATCCTCCCAAATGCTCGAAAAAAAATGCAACGCTCTGATTTTTTGTCAACTCCATATCTTTTTGTCTGATTTCACACTCGACCCATCTCCATATTCCGGTTCGCTGCACACACTCCATTTGCATAATCCTTACGATTAATATGCCATCGTAATGAAGAGATAATTTCCATTAAAATGGTATCCAATTCAACAATTTTGATGAATGGAAAGGTGGCAGTATTCAATAGAATGTTAACCTTTAGAAAACTGATCAACACAGTCATGCACTCGTAAATTGAATGCATTGGGGCCATTTTGCGAGATTTCACTTCCTGCCTCCCCCTATTCTCTGGGCTACTGCAATCGCCCCAATTGCATAATCACTACACATAATGCACCGTTTGAAAGGTATATAATGAGGCTTTATTGTGACACCGATTTCGAGTATTCTTATTAAAAAATACAAGAGATATGATCGATCAAACTTGAGTTTCCGAACTTTTTTTGAGGGGTTTAGTAACTTTGTCAGAATCACGAACCAAACTCGCTTGCAAATCAATAGTACTTCTGTCCTGACCCGCTATTTTGAATTTTGAATTAAGCTATATTTTGTTCACACTTACAAAACGTTCGCAATACGGCACTACGCGTCTGATTTCCAAACCCGAACTATAACAGCCAAGTACAACGGCTTTGTAGATGAAGGTGTACCCGTATATGTTTCCAAATTTCCATAGATTTAAATGTTCAATGACAAGATTAAAATGAGTCTCCATTTACGTTCCACGAAAATGCCTAATGAAGGGCATATAATCTAAAACATTATCATGATAACTATAATCTATGGGAAATAAAACTCGATAATAATAAGACATTTTTGTTTTAAGTTAAAGAAGAAAAAAAAGCACGTTATATACAACGAAACAAATTCAACATATTTCTATGGATTCGTTTCATCAAAAGGCTTTGAGATTATAATTAAGGTATGATATCATGTAAATATAGATATCCAACGTGAGGTGGCATTACATATTTCCTTGGTCACAACACGTACACAGGAAACAAAACCATATTCGAGAAAAAAAATATATCAAGAAATAAGAATTTAAAAGAAAAACGTGTCGTAAGAGTGATTTTCGCCGAAGATTTATATTGATAAGGAATCCCAAGTATCAGGCGAACGTGGCACTACATTTCATTAAAAAAAGATTTGAAGATGGAAATAATAAAAATGAAGATGAAATTATATATTGAAGATGAACTGATACGGACTCTTAATGAAAGCGCAAGTGATATTCTCGCATGCACGCACACGTGTCGCGGTGAAAGCCACCATTTGGGTGTTAAAATCCATCGCTTACGGGACCGTTCTGTACTATACGTAATAACTCTATGAAGATTTAACTATCTAGCAAGTAACGGGTTAACATATACGTAGTTAATTTGTAGCTATCAATAGGAATATGATATTTACACACTATCTCTTCATTATCTCTGAAACTTGATGCTATTTTGTAGGTAGAATTTCCATCTTTATCTCGCCACCGTCATGTTATATTTTCTCTTAACAAAAGTGACAAAAGGGCAATAAAATTTGCAACAGCATATATATTTGCTAGCCTGTTTTTAATCAATATTGCCGTGTAGAATTTCTTTTTGTATTAACAAAACAGTGAGAATTAAGGTTTCAAACAATTTGCAACAGCATAGTTCCTAGCCTGTGTTTTACCCGATATTGCATTTTAGTTTTTGTCATCGTATAACGTGAGATAGACCTGCCTTGGACGTCGGTATCATAATACGACATTTCCAATTCCAATAACCATTGAGACGAAACTTCGTGTCTGTTTCACCCAAAAAAACATTCTCCTCAATAGATAATGGACTAGAGTGCAAAACAATACGGCATTGGAAAAAGGAAGAAAGATGGCGAAAAGAACAAACAAATCAAATAAAGGCAAACAAATATATTGAAAATACCATCAATTTACGTCTTATGGTTGCAGTGGATTTTGTAAAAAACGGATGTTAGTATTATACAGGTGATACATCCGACGTAATATTTAGAGATATAGGTACTTAAAAATGCGAGGATACTATGGAGCTGTTTGAGTTAAAGCATTCCCAACGGTTTTAGAATTCAGTTGCGATATAATATTTTACTAAATATTAGCTTTGAGTGAAAGTAATACAAGATCAGCTTTACGTGGAACATAGCATTGTATCGATTTTCTTGGATTCACGTCAACGGTTCGTGGAGATTGAACATACAATTCAGAACTCCAAGCTTCAACTTTTTAGATATCACACACGTCATGGAATCAAGATAATTGAGAAGGGAATTATGACGCTTGGGATTTTCCCAGAAATTAGAGATTTGTAATGTACCGATCTGAATCATATAATGCAAGTTTGATATGGTATGAATGTCGTGGATTAGGCAGTACAGGTGAAACTCGAGGCGGACGATCCTCCTTGATATTTAGAGGGATGTAGTGTAGAGGATTTGGAGTGTTACTACTCGAGACTCATCTGATAAATCAATAAATTACATCTTTATAATATAAGATTTCAGGGGGAAAATGATTTCAAGATAAACTGTTCGAGGATCGATATTTAGGGTATACGCTGAACTGTCTTCAGAAGTTCGTTAACCCAACCATTGTATAATCTAAGTTCTCACTTAAAGATACACTTGAGTATTGGTACTTCCCGAAATGGCCCATGACACGAAATTGGTTGGTTTTAATTCCGTTTGAAAGTTCATTGAATAAAACAAGTGAAATTAGTATCTTTTCATTTTGAATGCTCTCATAGATGTAACATTTGATTTCAAAATATTGTATTTATATATCGTCTAGCCAGACTATATCTTGACTTAAAAATACATAAAATGCTTATACACTTCTTTCAAAAATTTCAAAAGAGGTTTTTAAATAGTTGTTGATAATATCTCTATTTAATCATTATTTTAACAAAACATCACATGCACAATTTTGTATGAAAAATGGTTGAAACCAATTTTTTTTTTAGAGAGCGCCCTCTTGAGTTGTAACGGCTATTTTTTAATGATAGCCGGGTTTTTACTTAGTCGTTTTTTTATTTTCTTTACCTTTTGAGCATGGTGGAGTTATAACTATTAGTTTGTACTATAATGGTGCAGGTTTTGGTTACTAAAAGTCAGTTTGACCAAAACTCACTATTCCCTTTAAGGCTCTGTCATACCATCCGTTAACTTACGGAAACCAATCTTACCAGGTTCTTTCTGAAGGCTCTTTATATAATTTGCTTTAAAACGATGCATTTCCTCTTGATATGGCAAATAAATTACTTAGATCAAATGACATATGCTACCCATAACTTCATTTTATACCCTCAACAATTACATATGTATATTGTTTGATTGCATTTTAGAGCAGCACAATTGTTTGAGTTTCATGTAAAGTTCTGTAAACTCCGCATACAATCTTAAATACATACAAGTGAATTATTCATGCCGTGAAACGTTTACTTTCGTAGAGCCTATTCATTACCTGTAGTGTGCATGTAACTGGACCAGCAAAAACAAACAAAAAAATGCATAATTTGAATAGGCCCCAGGATCGTCTGATACAAAACTCATACTGTACGGACTATGTAAATACAGCCAGTGAAGCTGCTGACGGTAAATTTGGTGCAACATATTATATTTAAAATTTTGAGAAAATGTTTCGTTTATAAAACAAAAAATTGATAAGTGTAGACGGACTACGAGTAATCGCTCCATCCTCCTCCAAAAATAAGAAACAACCGGTACAGATGCGAGCACCCTGGGAGATGGAACGTTTATGGAAAGTCACCTGACAGATTGGCGATATGGCTTGGGGGCATTTGATACGGATGCGACGGTTACCATAGTAGCAAGTAATCACTGAAATCTTTTACCATGTATTTTTGCTGTGAATGAGAAAACAAAAGTTATAAGCGTGTGAACAGTGGAGTAGACTGCGATGTATGGCAAGCCAAGTGGAACATAACACGCGAGCTGGTGTTACGTACGCATAATTACGTAACGTAGCCCAATTCATACGCGACGTAACCTGAACATGACGTAGCGCTTATGAAAAAAAACGGCCAATCAAATTGCGATGTTCCGTGATTGTCGACGTCACGTTTCTAACTTGTTCAATGTTTCACGCTACTCATGACACATGATAGAATTCAATACACTGTCCCCCATTTTAAATTTTGATGGGTAACCTCGGTAATCGCGGGATATTGAAGTATGATTGGTCAATTTAGGCAATGCATCGATTTGCTTCAATTTCCTAACACTTTAGAACAGTAGCTTTTGTTTGTTTTACTACCCCACGTTTTATGTCCGATTTGGCCTTCCATAGATGCATGAAGACATCATTAGTTTGCGTACGTACGTCACCGGGCCACGTATTATTTCCGCTTAGGCCTTCCATATCAGGTAGATCATTAGTTTGCGTACGTCACCGGGCCACGTATTATGTCCGCTTTGGCCTTCCATAGATGCGTATACAAGGGCATGAGGATTGTATTACTCAACATGGATACATGGATACGTGCTTGGTGATAGGACCCTGGCATTGTCGGCTACCTGCTGTTCGGAGCGCCAAACTATTATATCTGGTTTAGTTTTCTAGATTCATCAATTTCATGTAGGTGGCATACAACTATATAAACACGTCCTATTATTTCGACCGTAAAGGCGGTGCATGATAAAGTAAAATTAAAACTAACCTTAACGACCAGACGTATCAAGTCTTCAACATTAATTAATTAATTACTTTAAAATAGGTGCAATTATCATCGTCAAAGTATATCGAAGGTCGTTTCCAGATGTTTAAAACAATGCACACTATTCTAAAACTGTTCGCCACATAATTCATATATTTATGTTTTCTATTCTCACTCTTGTTCCATCCTAATGCGATTATAAACAAGTACATGTATACATCAAGTGCAAACGTTGTATCACACTGAACTAATTCGTTGTTCCCGTCGGTACGCAAGGTTTAAAACGCATCGCGTGATACAATTACGAAATGTTGTCTTTTTCAGATGATCATATCAAATCAAATTAATAACAGTATATATGATTCATGCAAATAATATCCGTGAACTTGTTGCAGCTGGCTCTGGAGTGGGATTAATTTCATGTCTGCATGGCCGTGTTTGCATTGTTGGACGGAATAACAACCGAAAGTCAATTATAGTTCCTGATACTGCAACGAAGTTAGGTCAGATTACTACATACACACACAGTGGAATAAGCATACCTGGTTTTAGTAAAAGTACGAGGACACCATGTCAGGTTTGTCTCTATCTCTGTCGTAGTTGCCATGATATATTTTGTAAATATACTGCAAAAGAACTGGAATAAATATATATTTTATTTCAGCCCTTTTTTGTTAGTATATACACCCAACCAGTTCAACCTCAATTAGCCTACTTCAAAGCCGAGAGTCAACATGGTCAAAGACATTTCAAAGGGTTTTTAACTTGTCAACTATATATTTTATTCGAGAATGACCTGAATTGTGCCAAAATTGATAATAATTAGGGCATAATCATTTAAAGGTAATCTCGTTTTTTGCAACATAACATGCACATTGAATTGCCAATTTGAAGACCAACGAGTTACATAGTTTGCCCTTGAATGCTATACCATGTCCTCGATTGGTGAAAAGGTGAAACAGTTTTAATATTGTTATAGTTTTGTTTGTAATTCTTAAAGAATTTAACCATTTCTGATCCAGTTGGTTTTCAAAACTCCTGTTCAACTCGAAATTGTCACCTTTCTCAATCTGTAATATTAAGAAATATGATTGTTCCAATGCGTCCTTTAAACCTCAACCGTCTAGCTGTCTCTTTGACTTATTAACACCCCTCTTGGTCCCTCTTAGGACTGTGTTTACTCACGATACATTACCATGAAAGGATCTATTATGACAAGTATGAGTTACTGATTTTTTCTGGTTGAGCCTTTGTTATTCTGTACCTCGGCCAGCCAGTGCATGCTACTCTAATAATTACGGAGATGAAAAGAAAACATCTTGCCCGTCTCGACACGGTCTAATTTGATTGATTCGACCCCATCACCTTATATATATACACTGATTCCCTTTGCCAGCCAACGAGGAGCAACACGGTTTCACCGGGGCCAAGTTCGCGGCGTCGCCATTTTGTTTGGATATAATATCGATCAAGGCGAGGCACAGAGGCGACCAGTATGACCCGAGAAACAAGGCCAATAGCGGAGGTATAGTGGGGCAAAGAGGGAGGGGGGCAATTGCCCCCTGTATTTAATATTCCTTTACTGGCCCGTTACTGACTGCATGCCACGCTTTTGCTCTCCCAAATTAAGGACGTATATAAGAGTATTTCGCTTAGGTTGCCCTCACCCTAGTTAAAGGAATCTTGTTTTACATTGTCCAAATCCACTCAACTTACATTAAGTACCTCGTTGTATTCGCATTACCAATAGAAGCTTGGAACAACGTTCGGTTCTCCAAATTTCCTTTCCATTTTAAAGATATGTATGATTGAAGCGTTCAGATGTAAAATTATCCAGTGGATAGTTATAACGGTGTACAAAATCAGTGCAATGAGTTAGCGAATACCACTCTGCACTTTCGCCCATTACTCGGTCATGTGACATTCTTTTACCATGGAATTTCCACACATCACTCAGTGGACATTTCGGATCACAGAAATACAAATTGTATTAACCATTTGCCAGTTTGTGTTCACATGTCAACAAATTTACAAGATCCCTTTAAGCAGAAAACACTGACATCTCTTCATCCTACTTTTACCCCAGTCGATGAGGAACCTGACTATGCGTGTGTCACCCAAAGAGACACGAGATTGTAATCACGACGCTATCCACGAAGCTAGTGATTTGTCTGTCCGATCTTTATTCTGATGTGTCGAATTAGCAATGGATACATTTCGAATGTGGAACAAACATATATCTTACACTGATATGACCCTGTAAGGAGACCTTTTAAAGAAGTATAATGAAGGTATTGCCTTATAATATATCAAAGAAACGTGCCTCTATTTCCTGAAACAGAGATATAGATAACTTTGATCTAGAAACAATCACGTTGTAAAGGTTAATATTATGTAGGTTGACAAACAAACTATAAGAAAAAAGGGCATGAGGCTTTATATATTTTTTTGCGATTTTCTCTCTTTTCTGGGCCAAGCAATTCGATAAACGGACAGAAATTATATTAATTTGCAACAGCACGCGCAAATCGATCGACTCATCCTCGATATGAAGAGATTTTGATATCGACTTTCGTTTGTTCGGCAAAGTGATACATTCTGCATGCGCGAGCACTGATGATGATGATGATGATGCCAATATTCAGCCCGTTTGAACATTGGTGTATCAAGCTCCATCACAAAGGGGTGCTCCTGATTGGAGTAACATTCTTCAAAATGGGGGAGGGGCGAGGTGGGGGGGGGGGGGGGGTATTTTGGACCAAACATTAAAATGGTTTTCTACGTTCTTTCAATGTTGCTTTATGAAGGGATCACGAATGAATACATGGGGGATATTGTCTCTCTTGACAATGCTTGACCTCCTAGCTATACAACTGATTTGGAAACAAAACAAAAAGGTAACAACCCTACCGGCTACCGTCAGGGAGGGCATGGAATAACAAATCAGCCACTCTTCGGGCTGCATGCTGTCCAACCAAACACGGGTTTCAACATATATGCATGGGATTGAGAAATGACGAGACAAAACCCAGTAGATGAAAATTGACTACCATGACTACCGGAACCCCCTCCGGTATCCCGCCCTTCCGTATGCCCGTATCTGAATACTAACTTCCAGTCATACAAAAAGGTCGCAGAGAGAAGCTATAAATACGAATGAAGAGGGGCCATACAAAATCCCCCTTCTTATAGTTATGTTTTCGTTTTTCTCCTCCCGTCCCATTATATTCCATTTTAATGCTGCATTTCGGTGAATAACTACCGGAACCCCCTTTCCGTCACTCCCTTCAATATGCCCGTAGCTTAGTAATTACTTCCCGTCGTTAAAACAAAAGGTCGCAAGGAGGAACAAGGAAGGATGAGGGCCCAGACGAAATCACTCGTAGCTGACAATTATGTCTACCCCTTCCAGGTGTGGGTTTGGTGGGTAGAGAAAGGTCGTATAGGGTCACCAGGGTCGCAATTGGAGAAGCTAGGAGCGAAGATCAACGGGCAAGGGGCTATGGACAAATAAAGTCTACATGTGACCATCATCGAGGGTGCGGTGGAACGAGTAACGGTCGCAAGCTTTCATTTTGAGAAAGTACGATTGAAGAATAATAACAAGGCAGAATCAATTGTGGCTGAACAATTTATACCCCACCCAGGTCGAAATTCCCATAGAACCAAAACCCATAGGAAACCCATAAAAACCCATAGGCCTATTGGTTTCTATGGGTTTCTATGGGTTTCAATAGGGAAAGTAGAACATGAGTTTCTATGGGTTGCTATATGGGTTTCCTATAGGTTTCCATATGGGTTTTGATTCTATGGAAATTTCGACCTGGGAAATATCTATTGGTCCCATAGAAACCCATAGGAAACCCATAGGAAACCCATAGGAAACCCATAGAGACCAATATGATTGTTCTATGGTTGTCCTATGGGTTTCTATGGGAATTTCGACTTGGGCATCTAACCATACATTTACCTATGAGAGAAAACATGGAGTTTGCAAGGTGACTGGGGGACTTAAATGTTGGTTTTTAGTATACTGGACTTACCCAGAATCGTTTCCAAACGATAGTTCTTGGCTAAACTATGTGAAGTCTATCCCTTCCAAAAGTGGATTTGTGAGGAGGGTCGAGTAGAGTGGTATACCATGGCAGGAATATGGGGGGGGGGGGGGGCAAATGGAGCCCCTATAATAGTTATTGGCCCCTCTCCTTCCTATCCACCGTGGGACAAAGTATATTGAATAAATACAGTACACGAACGCGTGTTTTATTGTTGTGCTACTGCTTTACAGCCCGTTCCTTGAGCATAGGAAACCTCGCTAGGAAATTGTTGCTACTGCTATACCACCTGTTCCTTGCTACCCCCATCCCCGTCAGAATTGTTCCTGCTAGCTACACTCTTGGTATTAAGGGAAGAGCAGTGGCGTAGCTACATAGAGCATGGGGGTGGGGGCACGTGGCCCCTTATTCTAAGTCACAGACATTAACATAATACAGGAGTAAACAATCTGATACAAATAAAGAGGTACATTATAGAGCATGGCCCCAATCAATAATTCGGGTACCCCCCCCCCACCCCCCCCTCCCTTCCCCTTCCCGAAGTAGTCGACCATGCATGCTACGCCAAAGGAGTGTATATTGATAGATGAAGTATGGAAGACAATGCTTTATTCCTCATCATAATTTAGACTGCGAGGGTGAAGGTCTGTAATATAGTGAGAGACAAGTATTATCTTGAAAGTCGACCTTACCAAAAGCTATGACAGCTTTCATAAGCTATAAATTAATAATTTCGCTATTAAGATGAGCTACAAGATTCTTGCTATCCCATACAGTTAGTTTTTAGATTTCTTTATCAGTAACATTGCTGATCGGTTTTCCATTACGGATATACTGAAATGTATTTTAATTTTAGGCAATTAACATGATTAAAAAACACACAATTTTATCAATCTTTAAGCAATTTGGTCTGTCATTAATTAAGCAGTCTAGAGACGGTAAATATTATCATAATAAAATTATAGGTAATTTATTTCCCGTATGTCAGTCAACTTGGCATGGGCGATAAAAACATCAGAAAGTTGCACGAATGGCGTACTGGGACAGGGTGCAAAGGGGGGAGGGGGTGGGGAGCAACATTTACCGCAAGGAAGGGGGTTGGGCAGTTTTCGGTAAAAAAAATATGAATCGTCTTCTTTATTTCTACATTGATTTCTGCATGCCGGGTGTGCGTGAGAGCGTGTGCGTGAGAGCTAGGGCGAGAAGTCGTGTGTTGCTAAATTGAGATTGTTTACCAACATGTATATCGAAGCCTTCTTTACTTGTCGCCAACTTGTCAGATAATAACAATTATTAAAAAAAAAATTGAAATATTTATCAGAAATTAAAAAAAATAGCTAAACTAGAAGGCTTCTACAAGGTTCCCAAACTTTAGATAATTATGATGATCTCAAATGCAAAATGTGAGTTTATAATAACGCCCTTCTCTTTCTCTATACCGAGTATCATTTCTATCTACGAGAGGCAATACGGGAACCAAACATCCAACAAGGAGATGGGGGGTATCTCCTCCCCCTTCTCCTGCCCCCCCCCCCCCCACCCTCAGTTACACCAGTTGCGAAGATGATGTGGATGTTGTGCGTGGGATGAGGAAGAGGAGAGCGGCTGCCTGACATTTTGAGAAATAAATGATGAGTCCCTCGCGCTCAGACGATCGAAGCACGACGAATAATCGTGATACCACAATGCTTTTCACACCGATCAATTAGGTAACTTTAAAGTGGTCCATTAACTTTATAAGTTTCTTTTTTTCCAAAGGTGATATTTGAGCCTACAATCATAAACCAATATCATTGTAGGTTTTCCTGAATAATGTGTGATATTTCCAAAGAAAAAGAACACTCATCTGTTACCTTGTAAATAAAAAATGAATATTGATGTCATATTGTATCACCGGCTGCCCACTGACTTTCGACTTGCGAAAAGCGTTCAGGAACGCCTTTCAATTTAATCACAACTATCTCCATAATAAGGGAGACGTTTGGATAATCAAATCAATGTCATTATTCTGTTACACTTAAGCCACACAACAAGGTACAGGGTATCTGGAAAGCCCCGGGTGATTTGGATTGAATTAGACAAAGTTAATAGATCACTTTAAAGATTCGACATTGCCCCATAGTCCCGTTCAATGACTTATCACCTGACCTTAAAGTAGAAACGTACGTGGTTTCATAGCACGGCATTAGCTTACGAGACATATGGCTGGAATGGTCCCCAGGGAGTGACAAATATGCACTTTGTGTGCAGGATTGATTGCAGTGTGTCCGTGAACTAGTGTGATAATAATACGCGCCAGGAGCGTCGAAAGATGGATCGTATATAAGTAACCACCATTGTTTTATCTTGCAAATAATATTATGATAAATATTATGGCATTTGTGAAACATTTGGACATTTACCAAGTGCAGTTCCCCTGATGAATACTCAAGCTGTCGGTTTGACGAAACACACATTACAAGCTGGGATATTAGTCTGTGTTTGCAGTCTTTTATTAAAAATTCATACAGTTGATAAGTAACTTGTCCAGACCATTTTGTATCGTGATTTAATTTGATAAATGATTGACGGTTAATACGAGTAGTTGTTCGAGGCAAAGTCCGTCATGCAGCTCCTCAACACTACCTTTCAAGATTATCATTTTGTGGGTATGCTATACAGCGGGTCGCCATTTTGAACTACTCGTATAGCTAGTTTGTGCGCACTGCATAACACCGTGCCAGTGTGCATTCCGCACAGTGCGCAAGGCGTTGCGCAATGCATTCGTAAGATGGCACCGCGCGTCTGATCTATGAATTCGAACTCCCTTAAACGAGGCTGGTTCGAGGCATAGTTCGTCACAGCTGCTCTACACTATACCTCTAAGACGGATGGTGAAGAGAGCCTACGAGGAAGCTATTACAAATGAAGAACGCCAATAAACCTAAAACAACAACAACAACAACAACAACAAATCGATCCAGCTGCGAGCCTTCAAAACGGCTGTCGAGGAAAGCCTACCAGGTATAAGCGATCCTGCTGCGATACGCCGATCTAGGGCAGGGTTCATATCACGATCAAGAATAATTAAAGGGTGCCAAGCGAATGTGTGCCACACCGCGGTTAACCATGTTAAACTATAGGCTAGTCTGTGCGCACTGTATTACACTGAGCCAATATGTATTTCGCACAGTGCGCAAGTCGTTTGAAAGATGACACCGCGCAGTGGATTGGCGAATCCGAACTACCTTTGAATTTTCATGGCCTGTATTAACACTTTTATCAATCCATCCATTGATTCTGCAATATTCTGTACGGTCAGGTAATCATCAAATATGATGATTTTGTATTATTATTTAAGGAAAATAAAGACACGTAGACATTTACATGTACATAGATATGCATGAAAACACAAACAAAAAACATACATACAGAAACAAAAACAATATGTGTAGACGGGAAGGCAGGCGAGTGATAATGATACGCATTGCTATCTTCAGAAGATAGCACACACAAATACATACGCATACATACATACACTCACAAACGCACACAAATATAAATATACACCCATGCACATACACATTCTGACAACGCTGAATCACTCACTAACACACTAACAAACGCACATAAACAACACACACACATATACAAACATCAAATCATCTTCCCACATGAAACAGCCTTGTTGTTATTTATAGATCTGCCTGTCTTCTCTTTTTTGGCCAAACCTTAATAAATGTGGGAATGATTGGGCAGATGTCGAGGGTCTGGCGAGCTTAATTGGACATTGGCCACAGTGTCGCGCTTCCGAGATAGCTGTAATTGTTATGCCATCCTTAAAGGGATCTATTAGCATCGTCAAATTCAAGGGTAACTTTGATAATGTTTTGTGGTATTTAAGACCAGGAAACATTATTTGTATTTATGTAATCCTCAAATCGGTGTGATGGCACTCTCATCAGGAGCTGATTTTGAAAGGGGAATGTATCGGACATAATCTAGAACGTAATCAAGTTCATACTAATATTGTCGTTTATGAACAATATTTGTTTTAACTATAATAAATATGGATATCCTAAATAACAAACGGCTCAAATTTACATCCGCATTGATATTGAACTTACGGTCAATGAACTCACATCATCCATCGATACAAGAAAAGCTTTATTATTCAAACGAGGAAGCCTCACTCCACTATCATTTCCAACAACAACACGGCTGATTGAGGAATAAATTACGATATTGATATATTAACCCGCTCGAAACGTTCTGATTTTACTAATACAAAGAGTCTCCATAGACATAACAGACCACAGACCCAGTATTTCGGAACGTCGGAACGAGTCTTCTGTCTCCGTTGTATGTCTTTTTTTCTTAAATGTTTTATGATTATATTTGATATGTTTATTGGGTTTGATGGAAACGACAATAAAACTGGACACATACGAATTTAATTTAATCGAATCAAATATATAGGGGCCTTGTCCTGAATTAGAAGCGCCATTGTGTATCAAAATGTCAATTGTGTATATAATTGATGGTAAATGTCATTCCATACATTGAGTCCGCTTTGCCTGGTCTCCACCCTAGTTTATTCACCACTGGTTAAGTGAGCAGTTGACCACGTTGGGTATGTTTTTGCATGGTCACCTCACTATCCCTGCATTAAAACATTATTCAAGAGCCCAAATGCGAATATTTGAAACTTTCCACAAAATTGCACATTAATAACTTGAAGTCTCTTTGAGAAAAGAAAATGCTAATTATTTTAAACAAAATTATAGGCCTGTTTAAAGATCTCTTTTGACCATGACTTTCTATAATTGTTTAGTCCAACTTAGTGTTTAGCTCGACTTGGGATCTTTGTTACACTCCCCCCCCCCCCCCCCCCCCCCCCCCCCCAACCCCCAGGTCCTATGCCCCCCTTTCGGGTTGCAGGAAAATGCTGCCATAAAACTTGTTTGACCAAATGCGCCCTTGTCAAAGTTATTTTCTGTACATGATCATTCATAATATTACTGCCCTTGATGATACAGTGTTAACATGGACTCATCATTATCAGGTCGTATAATAACTTTCATCTAGGGGAAATGCTGCCACAACAATTGTTTTACCAATTTCGTCCAGTCAAAGTTATGTATGTATAATGTATTGATTATCATGTATTTAATTTTTAATTTTTTTATTATTTTGTAGTATGTAAAGCGCTATGAAACATTTATGTATTTAGCGCTATAGAAGAACCTATAAGTATTGTATTGTATTGTACTGTACATGATCATTCATCATACTACCCTTGCTGCTACAGTGTTGACATGGACTCATCATATCAGGTTCTAATATCACTTTCATTTAGGGAAAATGCTGCCACAAAAATTGTTTGACCAAATGCGCCCTTGTCAACGTTAGTTTGTGCACGTTACGTTCATCATCATGATCATACGGCCTTTGCTGCTACAGTGTTGACATGTACTCATCATATCATGCCCTGTTATCAATTTCACTTGGGAAAATGCTGCCACAAAAATTGTTTGACTAAATTCGCCCTTTTAAAAGTTATTTTCTGTACATAATCATTCATCATACTACCCTTGATGAAACAGTGTTGACATGGATTGATCTTAACTATCAGATGATACATTCACTTACATTTAGGAAAATGCAGCGACCAAAAATGTAGCTTGTCAAAGGTATTTGCTACATGATCACCCATCACTATCCCTAACGCTATACCTTGTCGACCTGGACCATTCTCACTCGTATTTTTTTGTTTAAATACTGCCACAAAATTTGTTTGATCAAATGCGTCCTTGTCAAAATTAGTTACACAGTCATGATCATTCATATGACACCAGCCCTGTCGTAGCCGAGTTGACACGAGCTACTGTCGACATCAGCATGCTGATCAAAGAAGAAGAAGAACCCCGTCCGGCCTGGAGTGTCTGGTCATTCCATTGACCTTTAAGCAAGATGTAACAGTTGTGCTTCACTGGAGGTCCTCTCAACTCGTGTGGCGCTTGCCTTAAAGGACCTACAGCGTCTAAATGGCCTAATTGTCACAATTCGGCTCTCTATATGTAATTTTTCCCGAAGAAAAAGAATTTGGCAGTCATTTCTAATGAAATTAATCAATTTTGGGGTAATTGGTAAATATCTAATTGTCCTGGGAACGCCCCTTTTAAATCGCCAAAATGTGACGTCATCTAAAGAACGGACTAATGAACTAAATTCTGTAGATGACGCGTCATGACGTAAGCCAATGAATTGTCAATCACATGTCGATCACGCTGCAGATTCCGGGCGCTAAATGTGGGTGGGGCGTAAACTGGCTGCTAAGTGAGATTTGGCATCAGAAAACTATTCTCAAATCACTACTGTGTTTATTTTCATGGATTTTTCTTCGGCAGACCTATGTTTCAAGTCATCAACTATGAAATAAGTGTCAAAGTACGTTGTATTCTTTAGGTCCTTTAATATGCTCGTGATGGCCGTACTCGTAATTCACAATGGAGGTTTGGGTGAACCATGGTTTAAAGATCGTCGTCATGCAAGTGGATTATACATTGCTGATCGCTATTTTGAACTACTAGTATAGGCGCAATTTTTGTGCACTGCATCTATTACGCACTGCGCGCAAGGCGTTCGCATGATGACACCGCGCATCTGATATACGGATTCGGGTTATCTGAAAAGCATGTTTTAAAAATATGAAGTACAAAAATGCATTGGAAATCCCAGTTGCTGATTTCTTATGATACGGCCGTTGGTACGTGCTAGCTGTTAACCAGTGGCACCAACTGAAATTCACCATCTGAAAACATATACCCCTTTATCATGTTTATTTTTGGTGTAATTTGCAAGTGTGTATCTTCAACATTGCAGAAAAGTAATGTAGAACGTATGCATGATTGTTGTCTCCATCAATAAAAAAAGAAAACGCGTTTCAAAGTGTTAAACCAGGGTCACACACGTGGTACATGTTTTCCAATATCATGCAAATACACACTTGTAAACACACACACACTTCCACATACAGACATATACGCATTATATACATCTACATAATTAATATAATTATGTAGGTTTGTTAAGTCAATGAATCGGAATATAATAGCTCAATAGAAACTAATGTGTTCCTATATTCATCTTCTCTTGTTTTCTCTATTGTTATAACTGTTCATCACAATCGCGACCTTGACTATTTCATGCAGAATAATAATATGTCGCGAACTACCAGCAATCATGCCGTCTTAATTACAAAATGAACGTGACACACATTATAAATGTGAATATTAGCCAACATGGGGATTAGTTTACACTTCAACATCTGTCCAAAGAGCTATTAACCAGGGCTGATATAAGATTACGTTTGATTAATACAATCGCGACCTTGACTATTACATGCAGAATAATAATATGTCGCGAACTACTAGCAATTTACCTTGAATCATGCCGTCTTAATTACAAAATGAACGTGACACACATTATAAATGTGAATATTAGCCAACTGAGGATTAGTTTTACACTTCAACATCTGGCCAAAGAGCTAATAACCAGGGCTGATATAAGATTACTTTTGATTAACACAATTAATTGACACGGCACATGAGTAATCTTTAGATAATGGAGCGTTAATTCGTATTAATTGAATACACTGATTAAAATAGCGAAGTAAATGCTAAGGAAGCAATCTATAGATAACTCAATTTAAGTTTTGTTTTCATCTATTCATTCGTCATTATTTAAATTAACTTTTGTTCTTCTTTTTTATATTTTCACACATATTTTTGTATTACATTTCGCAATCCACATTCTAAATTTGCGATTCATAAAAAACGGGTTTTCCTCAATTAAAAAACGTTGATTTCGTGTGATTTGTTTCCTTCGGTATAGCCGTAGACATCTTTATAATGGAAGAGAAAATAGTTTTTAAAACCGAAACTGAAGGTAGTACTTATACAACGAAATATATGTGAAAACAACTAGAGTTTTAATTAAGTTTTGTGGATTTGGACAACGTTATTAGATCCCTTTAAAAAACACAGCATCTTTGTCCTTCTTAATACTGGGTAAGAATGACTAATGGCTAAGTGATCTCAAACCAAGACAGGCTGAAATAATGGCTACATCTCATGATGATAGGTCAGTCATCGTCCCTTTCTCTTAAAGGGATCTAATAACTTTGTTGATATGTGCAAAAAGTGATAAATGGTTGGTACAATGTATAGTGTTGTTATCTGATATGTCCACAGGGTATTGTGTGAATATTTCAAGTAAAATGGACGTTATATGGCCGAGTAATGAGCAAAAATGCAAAGTGATTTTCACAAACTCATTGCACTCACTTTGTACACGGTTTTCGCGATCCGTTGGATTATTTAACATCTGAAGACTTCAATCGTAAATATCTTTTTAACGAAAGGGAAATTTGAAAAACAGAAACCTGTCCCATGATTTTATTGTTAATACGAATACATCAAGGTATGAGGGAACTGCTAGCATTCCAATTGTATTTTGAGGATTTGGACAATGTTACTAAGTCCCTTTAATTACTGTCCAGTGGAGTGCGAAGGAACCGTAGGGGCCTGGCCTGGACAGTGACGTACAGTATAAGTAAAATACGACATGAAACCTCCACACGGCGCCATTGACCGGGGGCTCGACTTCTTAGAAGAAAAAGGGGGGGGGGGGTTAAGCCATAAGGGACCATAGGGGCCAAATGGCCTGGACAGTGACGTTGTATGAACAATACAAGACTGGGACCCTCCTTGCGGCGCCATTGGTCGGGGTTTCGACTTCTTAGAACGGGAGAGGTACAACAAGGGACCGTAGGCATAGGGGCCTGGCCTGGACTGTAAAGCCCGGCGCAGACGGAGCTGACTCGACCCGATCCGACTGGTTTTCTGTCAGGCTAGAGTCAGTTTCGCTCAGTCGGAGCCGATCCAACATGTTGAATCGGCCTCGAATGACCTCCGACTGGCACTTGACTGGAAAACCGGAGTCCTGAGGCAGCGCATAACTGAGTTAATCAGGCTGAAAACCAGTCGGATCGGGTCGAGTCTGCTCTGTCTGCGCCGGGCTTTACTCTACATTGATCCGATTAACATATATCCAATCGTAAATCATCAAAAGCTCGATTCAAGCAATCTATAATGGCGTAGCCTGGTTCCATCCGTGAGATGGATGTGTAGAAGAAGCAATCATTTTTCCTTAAGGGGACATGCTCAAAATAAATGTGCTTCGATCTACTTCTCTGCATCTCTAACCATTGTAGGGGGGGGGGGGGGGGGGGGGCAGCAAGGGCGGGAATCCTTAAATGAGTGGCGGGAGTAGGGCAAGCACACCCCCCCCCCCCCCCCCCCCCCCACCACACACACACGTATTTACACCACTGGATTAGATCGATGGAATGTCAAGAGCCTAAACAGTAGCCACTCAGCTAAACGAACCCCCTTCCACATGTACCCATAAATCAGTGGTTGAGATTAATTAAAATTACCATACGGCATTCGATCGACATAATTATACTGTACGATCAGTGATATATCCCTGGTACGATATACATCGTATACACACTATATATCAAACACTTTTCAAGAAATATTATGGCATATCCCTGAGATTTATTTCCCCCGAACTTATACGAGTTCTAAGTCCATCACCTATATGCCTTCGGCTTCACGATTGTATTGTTCATACTATGTGACAAGATGCTATGACAAATCACCATCAAAATTACGCGGGTCGCTATATAGAGAGAGAGACAGGGGAGTAAGGAGTGAAAGTCCCATATAATTAGATTTGCAGTTTAATTCGATTTGTTTAATCTTCAGTGCAGTGCAATTTGTACGCATGCATTTGTTCAAACACATTACAGGCAACATTAATATAAATAGTTATTATGTTATAATTACATAGTATTCTAAAACAATACTCATATTGCTTCTGCGCGTCTGTATTTGAGTTTGTAATCTTACTAACAAATATTATGGCTTTATGCAACATGGAATTTATCAAATTTATCAAACAAACAGAATAATTATGAATCCATTTTCTATATTTTGCCCAGAATAATGTTGTTATCATAGTTTCCATCTCTTGATTAAAACATTTAAAATAGAAATTACAAATTATTATTGAAATGAAAACATGGTGAAGGTTAAGATGAATACTTTGTGTGGATTCGTTTTAAATTACGACGTCAAGCGAAAATATACTCGCGATATGATGTACAGTTTCATTCATTAGTTGTCTAATTATTGCTTACAAATATCATGTTCATCTAAGAGTATTGCTGTTTTTTGGACTGTTCCTTGCATTATTTTATAGACAAATAATTGGTTCATTTTCTCTACAGGTAGAATCATTTCAACCATAAAAGTCACCGATGTATCTCTCTAATACAATTTATTCATTTTCTCTACAGGTAGAATCATTTCAACCAATCATTTCAACCATTCAAGTCACCAATATATCACTCTAAATCAATTTATTATTTTTCTCTATATACATTTAGAATCATTTCAACCACCACAATCAAGTCAATCATAAAAAATAAATTACTGGGGACCTATTAGGAGACCTTGTACGTGTAACGTGTTTTTAACGTTTTAAAGAAACGATTCGAACGTGTAATTTCATCTCTTTCGAAAATGAAATGCAAATACACCTAGTTTTCGATTGAGCTGCAACAGATTTCCATTAACTAAATTACTTTCGACTTCAGGAAAATGATTGACGACATGTTTCAGCATTTCATTACCGAGATAATAATGCAGATTATACCAAGTAAGTGGCGTGTAAATTATTCAAGAATTGCATCCATACCCAACTTGCTTTGTTGAAAACGAGACACAAAGCAAATTAAGAAATTATGGTTAGAAAAGAACACAATATCACATTTGAATCTACGCCCCGATGATAAACCAATTAAATTAATTTGTTAAAATGCAAATCGTGTTTAACTTCTTGTTAGTTGTGAATTGAATATTCGTGTTACATGGTTAGAAGGAAAGGCATGTGCCCTTTTCATCTGGAGTTGCAGAACGAATTCATTATTAGATGCCCTGTAAATCTACAGAGCGTATCAAAAAAAGCGTTACACTTTTGAAAAATTTGTCAAAATTACATTATTAAATATTTAGAAGATTTTTTCATGTCGATGGATGCCCAATAGTCTCATCTATCAAGTGCCACTAACAAAACAAATTTTCGTTCACGCTTGGGCGAACACTGACTGTTTTTTAACAGAGTGTGAAAAAATGACTTGCGCCAAATTGAAAGAAGAGGGACAATTAAACCAGCAGTCCGAATAAGTACTCCCATTCAAACAAATTGCTCTTTTGCACGAATTTAGGATTATGTTAATATAAAAGGTGTACCCAGGGGGGGGGGGGGGGGTGGGGGGGGGTTGAGGGGTTCAACCCCCCCCCCCCCCCCCTTTGACCAAAAAATGACTGTTTTGGGTGGTTTGACCCCCCCCCCCCCCCCCCCCCTTTTCAAATTTTAACAGTTCTCGAAACCAAAATTTTATGTCACTGGTCTCGACCGTAATTTTTCGAAGGTCTCGACCTCGAAAAGTGCAAAAAACTGTGGTATTGGCCTCGAAAATGTCAACAAATTTCCACGACTACCTCCCCCCTTTAAAAAATCCTGGGTACACCATTGGTTATGATAGTCTGGCAAAGAGCAATTTGTTTGAATGGGAGTATTATAATCGGACTGCTGGTTTAATTTTCCCTCTTCTTTCAATTTGGCGCAAGTCATTTTTTCACACTCTGGACAAAAACAGTCAGTGTTCGCCCAAGCGTGAACCAAAATTTGTTTTGTTAGTGGCACTTGATAGATGAGACTATTGGGCATCTATCGACATGAAAAAAACTTCTAAATATTTAAAAATGTAATTTTGACCAATTTTTCAAAAGTGTAACGCTTTTTTTGATACGCTCTGTATAGCAGCTACACGAGGGAGTTTATCATGTTTATGCCAATTCCCGATTGACCCTTTCCATACAAAGCAATTGGCATACATAACCAATTAGCTATACACGTGATTCGTGATTGAAAGTGAGACGCATATAATTCACAGAGGAATGTATAGTTATTGTACATGATTCATGTTAAAGGGATCTAGTAACTTTGTTGACATGTGCAAAAAGTGATGAGTGATTGATACAATGTATATTATTGTTATCTGATAATCCACTGGGTGTTGTGTGAAAATTTCAAGTTAAATGGACGTTATATGGCCGAGTAATTGAGCAAAAATGTGATATTCACTAACTCATTGCACTCACTTTGTACACAGTTTTCGTGGTCCAGTGGATAATTTAACATCTGAACACTTCAATCGTAAATATTTGTTGAACGAAAGGGAAATTTTAAACCGAAACCTGTCCCGTGATTTTATTGTTAGAGGGATATTTGAGTTTTGGTAAAGTAATGCGCCTGTCTTTATAGCAATCCCACTCCCCCTAAACAAAAAGAATGTTATCAATAAATAATTGAATACATTAATACATACATAAATGAATGAATCAATAAATAAAAACTTTAATAAATAAATACTAGTTTATACAATGAGTTAACAAATGAATATATCAATAAAATAAATACATAACTAAATAAAAACGCAAAATTGGAAAAGCATTATGATAAAGCGACCTAAAACCTACTAAAGTACTATTGTACATAACATCATCTTGCGAACGCCTTGCGCACGGTGCGAAATACACACTTGCTCGGTGTTACGTATATAGTGGCACAAACTGGCCGAGTTACGACTGTTCGGACCGCCCTTTGGACATTCTCACGCATGATTATCCGACTATTAAAGGTAGTTCGGATTCGTAAATCGGATGTGCGGTGCCATCTCGCGAACGCATGCATTGTGCATGCTCCGAAATACAAACTGGCTCACTGTTACGTAGTGCCACAAACTGGCTTACGTAGTGCCACAAACTGGCTTACGTACGACTGTTCGGACCGCTTGCTACAACTTCACGCATGAGTATCTGACTAAAGCCCGGCGCAGACAGAGCCAACACGTCCCGATCCGACCCGTTCCGACTGAAAGCAAAAGTCGGTCCGATTCAGTCGCGACCGATTCAACATGTTGAATCGGGCCCGACTGGCTTCCGACTGGCAGAATCGGAGTTGTGAGGCAACCCAAACAGAGCCGATCCAACTGAAAACCAGTCGGATCGGGTCGAGTCGGCTCTGTCTGCGCCGGGCTTGAAGGTAGTTCGGATTCGTAAATTGGATGCGCGCTGCCATCTTACGAACGCATTGTCCATGCTCAGCGTAATGAACATACATCTAGTCTAGTCTAGTCTAGTTACGAATGTCGGACCAACCTCTTACAACCTACCACCTATCACAAATAGCATATCGTCGTGATATGTACATGGATCATAATTATTGTTGACGTTAATCATTAGATGCTTTACAAGTTCCGACGGAGGTCGTACCGTTGATCTGGAAGCCATATTGAATTAACATTCGAGTGGGAGACTTCTTTCAACATGTATTAACTTTAAGGCCATTAGGCCAGGGTAATTGAACTTTGATATCGAAATTATTTCAAGTGATTCTGCCAATTAACGTTTCCGAGTGAGGTTCTTATGATTTTTCAAAACGAGTCCTTCAAAAGTGTCTGGGAATATTAAGTATTTGAAAAACAAGTTTGCGAGAGTATCCTTACCAATAAAACGTGATCATATTACTATACTGTATTCAAATATTGTGAAGTAATATACTCGCGTATGAACTGCCATGTTAAAGATAGAAATTGCTTCTAAACCATGGAGTATTTTGTGTGCATTATTTGAGGGATAGATTAGGTACTCTATAATGCGAAATAAACGGCGCCATAAGTATATTCTTGATCACCATTACTCTACAATAACATGACAAAGTCTTGTTTGTAGAGAAGCGCCTTCCTTCCAGACGACATTGTTTCAATGATAGGACCTTGATTTCTGGACTTATTAAATTATGTCATTTGTAACTCTGTATCACCAAGTCAATTATAACGGTACTGTTTTGACGTAAATGAAGGTGGGGGCGGTACGACACAAGGACAGCGGAGGGGGGGGGGGGGCATTTCCCCTCTAAAGGGGGGTTGATGAGGTGCGATCCAACCCCCTCCTCTATGAGACGATACAAACACACATTGTATTATAAAACCATAATTATACATTTGGGCTCAAACTGCACCACTCTCTTGTGGAAAATATATTTATCTTGGCTCTCCGTCCATTTCCCCCCTGAATCCACCAGGCCGCTGGACTAGCGGCTGACCAATGGTCAAATTATGATAGCTAAATGGATTAATGAATGGACTCACTGACCTCGCCCCCTCTATTCATGTTTTCTACTCGTTTCTATTCAGATTTGTCGTTTTGCTCAAAACTTCCAGAGTAATACATAAGCGACCACCAGTTCAACGTGCTTATAATATGCAATTTAATTGTAACGCAGGACAAAGCATTGGACAGCAGAAAGCCATTTAGAAGATCTTTGATTTATGTACAGGCAGTACCAAGAAAGGAGCAATTTATCTGTGTTTACACTACGTAACGGTCAGGATGGTCTGGAAATGGTTCACCTTTGATATAAATAATTTATATACATTTTCACACATTATATCAGTATCGAACGGTTTTACCTACATCAAACTTTCGACAAAGACCTCGTAACTTAAACCCGGATCCTATACGTGGTGCTACGGTTGCGTTTACATACATTCTTTAGCTCCGAATCTGCGTTTACAGACATGTTTCCACTAATAACCCTTTTACTTTTTAAAATGACCAAATCAGGGCCTGGTGGTGTCATGTAAATATATAAAAAGCGACCTTCATTTCACAGAAAGAAAACAAAAACACATCCCAATTTAATTAATTGTAATAAGATTAACTACAAGTTAAAGTGGAACCAGTAAAGTGTCTAACTCCACGAAAATTACTTGGAGCTTCCACATTTCTCTTCTACCGTGTTGTTTGGCTTATGGTAAGAGAAGAATAAAATAGGGTTAGATATTTTTTATTCCCAATTAGTATGACGATATCTATCATTGATAATCAATCATTCAGCTCAAGAGCGTTAATGAACGGTCATAAACCTCATAAACGTTAAACATTAATTCGTTGTAAAAGCTGACGCAAATTTTCGTTTTTTTAACCAGGAAAGCAGTTTTCTTTTTCAATGAAACTTTTACACATCATTCGGACATATCTTACAATGATTTTGGTATCGGATTTAAGTCTCAAATGTAATTTTGGGCAATATCTGACACTTTACAGGTGCACCTTTAAACGTTGTTCAACAGGTATGCATCCACAACCAAACTTAATAAACATTAGCCTAAAATTCGTTCCAAAGCTCGAAAGCGATGATTTGGGGACATACTAGACTACTACCAGTACAATATACGCTCCCCAACTGTTACCAGGAATATTGTTTATGATTCATACATTCATTAAGTGGGGCACCAACACATAACCGAACTTCATAATTATAGCACAAACGAACATAAAATGAAAATCCCTCGTATATTTTCACATAAACCAGAAAGTTTGTCATACTGCCATTGTTATCAACGCAACAATATATTGTATAATTAAACCTACTCGGTGTGGAGTACTAACCCTATATTATGCAGAAGTATGTTTGATATCGTAACAATATATTACTTACACAATTATTATTGCCATACATTTATCTCTTTAGCCCTATGTCGTCAGAAGCCTAGTTCACCGTGTCACTTGATGTATAGGTCAACATTAATAAAAGAGTAATTGATTGTTTTTCTTTAATAATACTGATTAATATTACATATTTTCAGGAGGATTGGGGGGGGGGGAGGATTGGGCTGGTACGAAATCTTTAGTCTATTTACTTAGGACTTGTATCTGCTTGGTATCAGTTTCCTTAAGTACTACTAGGTACAGGTCTATTTACTTAGTGGATATTAGGGTAAATGTCACCTGTTATGTGAAAATGACAATCGAACGGATTTCCTCTAAGATCGCGAGGAAGCATTAGTTTATCTCATTATTACGATATCATTTCCTTTCACACTTGAACCTTCTCTCTGTATAGCCAAACACGTATACCCTTCATGCACCCTTGTGCATGCACGATAATCACAGTTGAAGATGGATGATTATATTTAAAACGTTCTTTAGTAACATGCAAAACCAACAATGGGTTGATAAAAAGAATGTGTACTTCTGTGATTATTCCCACTGAGTGATGTGCGAAAATTCCATGGTAAATGAATATCATAATTTATTATTACCGTGTGATGAGCGAAAGTGTTAGGTGATATTTGCTAACTCACTGTCATAAGTTTGTTCGCAGTTGGAAGGATGCCCGGATTTTGTTTCAAATTGAATCATAAATATCTCAATAACAACAAGAGCATTTGAAGAAAAACTAGAGTGCACTCACGGAGTGCATAGAGTGGTGAAGTGTGATGTCATCAAACATCTATTTTTCAAATTTTCAAATTTGAACTTCATTTTCCGAAAGAGCATCAAAAATAATGTCCAAATACTGAAAATCAATTGAATATGTTAAGTATTGGCTGAGATATGCCCATCCGAAAGAATTTTACTTCAATAGGCAATCAGTGTTATAGTGCTCTGGTTCATAAGTTATGAACCAGTGCACTATAACACTGATTGCCTATTGACAACAAATTAATTCAGATGGGCATATCTCAGCCAATACTAAACATATTCAATCGATTTTTGGTATTTGGACATTATTTTTTATGCTCTTTTGGAAAATTAAGTTCAAATTTGAAAATTCCAAAAAAAGATTTTTATGACGTCATGGCTTCTGTACTCTATACCTCCGCCAACGCTCGAATTTTGATTGGCTAACTTCAATCTCCCTGAATGCTGCACGAACACACGGGACCCAAAACATAACGTCCTTGGCGGAGGTAACAAATCTGATTCATACTTTTATAAGTACATGTATATAGGAAAGCAACCAGGCAAAATCATAACCACTACAGATGTAAGTGAGGTTGGCCGATTCAGACAAAGTTACTACTGTATACTTTTAAGGTATGGCTATATGGTTTAAGTAATGGGCCCTAAAGGGTTAACCCGCCTTCGCAGCCCTTGAACATTCCCCGCCAATTAGAACGGAACAGCGCGTCTCGTTAACCCACTCTATAATGGTGACCTACGGGTTACCCCTTCGGGCTTCGAGTGATGGTCACAGACGAATTAATTATTATCAGCGACTCTTGCTGTCGTCCGTCTTCATTAGAAACATTCTTATTCGGTCCTTGGCCCAGGGATACCATTCGTTAGACCGAGGCAGAATATATATGTATGTGGTTTCTTTTTCGGACATGTCTGAAAACTTATATCGAAACCGGTAAAAAGTAATTGAATTTAAAGGTAATTTACCATGGATTAGGAGCGTTTTTGAATTTGTTTTGTATATTTTTAACTACTATGATATATATATTTCACCGACGAAGACTTATTCATTTATGTATGTTGGTATATATATTTACAGTACATGTACTGATCAAATGTTCGTTTGTGATTGTGTTTATATTAGGCCTAGTTTATATCACTTAACCACGGTAGGTTCACTTCATGATAATATAAAACTGATAAAATGTCCACTTTCAGCATATTAGCTGTTTTGCAAGAGAACCGGGAACATTAAATCATGAATACAATCAATACAATATTATCTAACTGCATGGGTAACCATAAAGTCTGCTTTTATAGAAAGCAGAATTCATAAACATATTTTAAGTACTATTCACTCATTCTTACGCAGCAACATTTTATGACATATCATAAAATATCATGCTTACTGGCTGTAATAAATTGTTCGTGTAGTTGCTAAGGGGCAAGAATACAATCAAAAGGGTTTGTATTAAACAAGAAATCCAAGTTGAACAACATTGCGAGCATTTAAGTTCATACATCAGTCACAATTGCGGAGAGTTTGCATTTGATAGATATTAATTTGATTCACAGGCACCAAAATCATAATAATAATGTACTCAACTTGGCATACAAACACACTTATCATTTGTCAATATACATTCATCAGATAAAAATTTAATCTAAATTAAATCAAACCACAAACAAATCATTTTCGCAACGTATTCACATTACATGTACAGTCAAACCTGCCTTCAGTGGCCATCGCAAGTGATTCCATGCAAAAGAAAACAATGTTATGGAACCTGTCTATAAAGTTCACCTGTCAAACTTATATTTTCTTGTTTCCTTTAGTCGGTTACTATATATACAGGTTTGATTGTAATGTTATGTAACCTGTTTACAGAGGTCACATGTCTACCTAAAGTGGTCACATTTGTTTTTTTCTTCTTTTAGGTGGTTCCTAAATACAGGTTTGACTGGATATAAAAAAAAAAAAAATGAAAGATTGAGAGATTTGTTGTGTACTCACCACAGGCGCCCAGAGAGACGTGGTGAGGACCGGAGAGGTCTGGAGCTTGCCCGAGTGGTGGCCCTTGCCCCTCCATAGCTTCCGGGGGTTGAGTTTCTGGCTGGGAGATCCGGGGAGCTTCATCCGCTGCATCACTGATGGGGAAGAAGGAGAGGACAGACTGTCAGGGGTCTTGGGACTGGTCAGAGGCGACAGCCCTTGAGGTGGGGAACTACCGTCGTCGAAGACGGCACCGCCATCGGGACCGTCGTTGCCGGGGCTGGGAGTACTGGCCATGGAGCCGCTGCTGTGATGGTGGTGAATTCCCACACGCATGCTGGCGGCGAGTTTCTGAAGGTACGGGAATCGTCGTTTGGTCGAGGGTGAGGGGCTGCTGGCCGACTTGATGGAATGGTCAGAGTCTTGCCCCGCGTCACTATTGTCCTGGTTGTTGGCCAGGGTCGTGTCCAGAGAGCGGACGGCACGCAGCTTCTGTTTGGGCTTCGGCGGTTGGAGCCCCATCGCCGACGACTCCGGTAGCTGGTCCAAAGTCGGACTCGTTGTTGACTCGGTCCCCCCGGCATACCGACCTGAAGTGGGTTCTTCCTTGTACTGAACGCGACCGTTCGTCTTATACGATTGACCACCTGAGCTCGAGGTGGAGGAAGTCGGCTCCAGACTGCGTGTGGGCCTCAGCTTCAGGTGTTCCCTGGGCAGGGTTGTGCCAGGGGCGGCCGTCCTATAGACAAGGACCTCGCGTCGCAGGTCCAGCGTCCTTGGCCGCGACACCACGCGCGTCTTGGCATCCAGCGCCGAGACAGCCGACGTCGCAACGCCCTCGCTGTCGGGCGAATCCGACGACGAGCTATCGTCCGAATCCAGGTACTCGATGTCTTTGACGGACATCCCGAACGATTCGTCCATCTCGTCGTAGGTCATCGGCCAGTCCATCGTCTGAGTTCCCGAGGTCGAGCATCGTCCACCTTGGCAGCGAGGGGTTCGAACGCTCCGCGATGTCCGTGACTTCAAGCTCAATGACGAAGAGTCTCTGAAACAGGTGCCTGAATTCGCCGACGCGTTCTGTCTCTTGTAGTTGACTTCCATACTACTTTACTAGCCTAACACCAAGGAGCGACTCCACTCCTCACCAACACACATGAATTCGAGCTTGATCGTCACTCGCGCTCGTTTAGCTCTTGCGATAATCCAATTATTCGATCCCGATATGAAATATGAAAAACTTAGAGATGTTTATGCGAGTTCATTGACTCATTTCATATTTTTCAATCACATGAAATGTAATAAATATCCTCGATAGATAATAAATTAGCGGTATAAGATGAAAGTTCACATTCCCATCTGTCTGACACTAGGGTGTGAAACAAGAAGTCACGTCTCGGAGGAAGTGATGATGGACGCATCCTTGGATGAACTTCAGAGGTCCTCACGTTGATGTCATTATTCCCTCGAAAAGATTTATTTTCTATTTATCATTTTGTTAAATTAATATTAAACCTAAACAATGGAAAATAATTCGTGTTACATCCGAGAAAATCAATCAATCAATCACAATAAATGAAACATGAATAAATCATCTATACGGCCATTAATAACAAAATGAAACGTTGAGGTTTTGATATTATATTCCAGAGTTAAGCTCCGCGCGCGGAAAGCTGCGTCCGATTTCACTGCAGATTCACAGCGTACTAACCGTCGAGTGGCGTGGAGTTTTCAGTCGATGCTAGCTAGCTCTATCTCCCTATTATGCGCGCGTTACGGGGCCGATACCAATAACTCATGCATTGCCCATTCTTCGCTAAGAACGCACATGTACCGTCTACGGAGACTGAGTGCCTGTTTGTTTATGGTGGGAAAAGGGGGGCGCGCGTGTGCGCTGGAGTGGAGCGTGCGCATTGGACCCTAACATACATAACAAAACCTCTTCGTCGGTATAATTCAACCGGGGAGGTGAGAATTGCCACGATGGTGTTGATATGATACAATTATTTTGTGCAAGCGGATTTGTACGATACAATATTATTATGACCTCTTATTGTATTATCTGTTTGTATAATGAATAGATTATATTCTGATAACGAATAATTATATTCGTTATTATTATAATATATTATGCACAGATAGTTATGCTGCTCATCAGTTTTCGACTAAGTTCTAATAATTGTGTTAAAGGGGTAGTACAGTTTTGGTAAGGCTGAACTTTAGGAGCCAAACCTGGACATTAACATTATAAACTAATAGTTATAACTCCACCATGCTAGAAAGGTATACAAAATTACAAACGACTAAGTAAAAAGCCCATTTTCATTCAAAAAGAGCCATTAAAACACAAGAGGGCGCTCTCTAAAAAAGCATTGGTTTTAACCATTTTTCATACAAAATTATGCATGTGATGTTTTATTGAAATCATGATTAAATAGAGAGATCATCAACAACTATTTAAAAAACGCTTTTGCATTTTTTTATTTTTTGAAAAATTCATCTAATTATTTGGGCCCCAAATAGTTATAAGATCATATATATTTATTGATATTTCAGCCGTTTCTGGACCGATTTTGACCAAATGAGGTTTATTCTGCCATTAAAATTGCATGTTCTCTCAAATTCGACACTCAGTTTTTCATTACCTCACAAAACATTGTGATGTGCAGCGCCCTCTCTACCAAAACTAAACTACCCCTTTAACGCACAAGTTATTATAACTTTTGCACACATCGTGTTATGTTTGTAATTAATGTTCGTTGATACACCATTCGTTAAGGAAAAAATCAAGAATGAAAATGTAAAAAAACCCATACTTTCGTCAGACTGTCGTGTTTCAGATGTACATAATTATGTAATTTGGTAATATATCATAATTTATTAATGAAGTTTTCTATATCATATGTCTGTATGTCTGCATGTCTTGACACTCAAAAAAACATTTTCAATTTAATTCAAAACCCCATTTTGGTAACTTTTAAATTTTAAGATCGTCTTCTTTTATTCATATGATGACTGCATAAAACTTCGCCATCATCGATAAATACAAATAACCAGAAAGCAAAAAAAGAACAGGAGGGGTGTGTTTGTGGGGGGGGGGGGGGGGGGGGGGTAGTAGGAGGGGGAAATTATTCACATTATTGTGACACACAGGGGCACAGTGGATCTAACAGTGCTTTGTATTTAAATCTGTAGTTAATGCTGGTTTAATTTTATCCAACCTGGGGGGGGGGGGGGGGGGGGTCACGAATTAAAAACGGGTGTAGGGGGCTAAATAATCCAAAACGGGTGTAGGGGGGCTCAAGAATTCGAAACGGGGTAGGGGAGGGGGGCTCAAGAATTTTAAAAACGGGGGTAGTTACCCCCCCCCCCCCCCCCCACCCCCCGTTATTCTCCTTAACTACATGTCTGATTGACATGCGCTGATGACGGTATTCAAAACAACATACTCGTGGACAAACATGTCTTTCTTTTTTCTTTTGGAGGGGTAATTTCATTCAATTGAATAAGACTAAAAGTCGTCATGTAATTCCGTATACCAGTATCATGTTTGTACTTTGAGCCCATTTACCTGTACATGTTGTTTTATTGACCCACGAGTCTAAATACATCGTGACGCTATTATGCCTTTCAGATAATACGCGAAATAATCAACAAGTTCACACGGGTAGACCATTCAGTGAACGAATTTGATATAATGTAGATAAGATAGCCCCCTTTCATTTTGACGGTGCGAATATCTGACCGTCAACTCGAGATGGCGCTCTCTAAAATTCATAGTTGGGTTTATATTGACTCCATGACAGCGTACTGTATCTGTTTAGTATGACATTTCACATTTTGTAGCTCAAAATATTCCATCAGTTTACAATAATTACAAATTACCAAGTATAGGGGTAAGGATGAACGTTAACTTGACACTTATAGTAAATGTTATGGTTTTGGTTGTAGTTATGGTTTTGGCTGTAGTTATGGTTTTGGTTAGGTTATGGGTTAAGTTTAGGTTAATTAATTGAGCGATGGTTATGGTTATAACTAAATGTATGTATAAATACAAGAATCATTCATATTTAGACATTTAGATATCAACTGCTGCTTCTGGGGGGTGTTTCACTAAACACTTAAATCGATCCTAAATTCGATCAGATCGATCGTCAATAAAAAAATCGATATCCATTGTAGTTAATCGGGATCGATTTTAGCTAAACATCGATTCGGGATGTTTTAGCCTGGGAATGATCAACACGGCAATCATACGGATGCCTTAGATAATGTCGTTGCAAATCTGAAATGGTATGAATACGTTAATGTGTAATCAGTAATTATTATACATTTTAGTTATTTCAAGAATAGTGTGAAGTTTCGTTTGAATGATTTAAATGACTTGCATGAAGATATTTCAGGAAAAATACTAGACTTCCAAATTACAGGGCATTATGTTGTGACTTAATGATTTCAAACACATGTTTGTCCTTACTGGCCATACATTAAACGAATCGCGTCTACGAGTATTATTATTATATACATTATTATTTCTAAAATTTAAATGAACATTCTTAAAGTGATGCCTGTAAAGTGTCAGATATTGCACAAAATGACATTTGAGACTTCAATCCTACATCAATATCATTGTAAAATACAATTGAAAGATTTGTGAAAGTTTGAAAGAAAACGAACACTGTTTACCTAGTGAAAAAAACGAATATTGAGTTCATATTTTATCACCGAATACTGATGGCTTGTCATGGAATTGTAGCAGTAATAATCAGCCGTTGACGATATCCGCATTCGTGTATGTTTTACTGTACAGAATTCATGGAATTTGCGCACGTTGGATCAAAGTTCAGTAGCGTCTGGAATGTTTCCCACGCGTGCTGGCTCGGACGTATTTAGCTACAACAATTGTACTTTTTTTCAATTGCGTTGATCAACGCTTTTCAAATAATGATTTTCAATGATAATTATCTTCATACTAAAGGGACATTTGAAAAAATCAAACCCTATTTTATTCTTCTCGTACCATAAGCTAAACAACACGGCAGAAGAGAAACGAGGAAGCTCCAAGTAATTTTCGTGGATTTGGACACTTTACAGGTATGACTTTAAGATATGTTGAGGAAATTTTATTTTGAAAATAAAAGAATCATAGCAGAGCAACAGAATAATACTTATACCGTGAGTATAAAAAAAAAATGTTACACTTTTGAAAAAAATTTCACAATTACATTTCAAAATGTATAGAAGATGTTTTCATGTTGATGGATGCCCGATAGTCTCTTCTATCAAGTGCCACTAAGTGTGAAAAATGACTTGCGCCAATCTGAATAAGTACTCCCATTCAAACAAATTGCTCTTTTGCATACATTTAGGATTATGTTATGATAGTCTAGGATTTTCCTGGCATAAAGCAATGAAATCATTACAATTATGGCAAAGAGCAATTTGTTTAAATGGGAGTACTTATTCGGACTGCTGGTTTAATTGTCACATTTTCACATTTTTCACACTCTGGACAAAAACAGTCAGTGTTCGCCCAAGCGTGAACGAAAATTTGTTTTGTTAGTGGCACTTGATAGATGAGACTATTGGGTATCTATCGACATGAACAAATCTTCTAAATATTTTGAAATGTAATTTTTACAGATTTTTCAAAAGTGTAACGTTTTTGTTTATACGCACAGTATAGCGCACGTTCCGTCTTTCGACGCTCACGACGCATCACTATTATTCCCCCGGTCATCGGATACATACTGCACTCAATTTAGCACACAACCAGCACATTTTCCATTCCCTGGGGAGCATTCCAGCTAGGCAACCTCGTAGGTGCACGCAGTGCTAAGTAACTCCGTTCCATCCTTCCGGGTAACCATTTATACACCTGGGCTGAGAGAAGCAAATGTAGATAAATGTTCTTGCTGAAGAAAAATCGCGATGGACATACCTTGGGTTCGAACTCGGGACGATTGGAAGGCACGCGCTCTACCAATCTTGCCACACCACATCCACGACATACAATACAAATCTGAGTGTTTTCAATTCCCAAACAGTAGGTCAGAGTGAGTACTATAACAACTACCTAAGCATATCCGAAGGACTTTTTTGCAATTTATAATGTATCCAATTGTATGTGATTAATATTATCCTAAGCAAACAATAATTCAAATTTAATAACATTCCTGCATAATCATATAATTGAAGATCAAAGGTTTATATATTTAAATCTTTAGAGTATACCAATACATTTAGAAACTTTACATATCAAATAATCTATTTCATGTTTTGTTTTGTTTTTTCTCTCTCCTTTTCATGTCGTATGTCTTAGTTATGTAAGTAGGTTTTAATTAAACATGTACTCGGCTCTTTCTAGCTGTCTCCACATTCTCACAATTTATATTAATCTTGTGATGTGTTGTGTTATTATTGTTGTTCTTTGGCATTGTATTTTATGAGATTTGAAATAAATGATCAATTTATTTCAATCCAATCCATATATAATGGGTTTGTGAAGAACCCATTTAATCAAAATAAACATTTTCAGAAATAATTTTGGAATCAGAAGAGCAGTCTGGGAGGGATAGACATGGTACGATGTTATTCATTTGGTTATTAAATTGTCTGTTCAATAATGTCGCAAAATGTGTTTTAAAATGAAGTTATTTCCCATAAAACAATATCCATATTTTGGTTATTTAATTGTACATTCATTAATGTCCAATTATTTTGTCAGCACAGGCCTTCCTTTCCATAAGAAACTTGGCTCCTCTAATCTATACAGCCCCCACCCCCACCCCCACCCCCAGTGGGAGTCGGTGTCCTTTCTTCACCCCACTGATGCATATTTTGTTGTCTTGCTTTTCACTTATTGATTATTCATAAACATATCGATGGAAGTCGGGAGTAAACATACTAGGAGAAATCAAAAGGTCGAGTTCAAGGTTGGGTCTTTCCTTTATATCGCGAGTTTGTTTTATTTGTTTTATTCGTATATTAATGACGTCACTAAACTGACGATCGTTGGAATGGGTTGTGATTCGAGTTGGTTCTCGATTTGTTATTGCTCTAGCTCCCCCCGTCACTAGCTCCCCCCCCCCCCCCCCCAACACTAGCTCCCCCCCCCCCCCCCATCACTTTCTTTCGCTTAAAGATGCACCTGTAAAGTGTCCGAAATTACCTAAAATGACTTCAATCCTATACCAAAATCATTATAAGATATGTCTGAATGATGTGTGAAAATTTAATTGAAAAAGAACACTGCTTTCCTGGTTAAAAAATCGAAAATTTGCGTCAGCTTTTACACCTAATTACAGTACGACGCTTATGACGTTTATGACCGTATGTAGACGCTCTTGAGCTGAATGATTATCAATGATAGATATCTTCATACTAAAGGGGTATTTGAAAAGATCTAACTCTTTTTTATTCTTCTCTTACCATAAGCTAAACAACACGGTAGAAGAGAAATGTGGAAGCTCAAAGTATTTTTTGTGGAGTTAGACACTTTACAGGTGCACCTTTAAGAATTCAGCTTATTTGAAAGTATAGTTGATTTTCAAAACAAATACTCACATATTCACAATATATGTACATACATCTACACTTAAAATACGTATCCTTATATACAATTACAATGTTTGCATAAATTGTTACTTTCCCATGATAATTGACTTGTATCTTGATTAACATTATGTGCATAAACAGTGTATTTTGACACCAAAGAGCTCGTACAATTACAATGCAAATTATTTATAACTGCTTTTTTTTGTCCTTACGTAAGTATGTATAAAACAGCCGTCGTGCTGATAGCGGGCAATATCATAGGAATATATTTTTTTCTTAAAGGGATCTAGTAAACTTTGTTGACATGAGCAAAAAGTAACGAATGGGATGTATGTATAATGTGTAGTTTTGTGATTTGATATATCTTCTGAGTATTGTGTAACATTTTCAAGTCGAATGGATGTTAAATGGCCGAGTTTCGAGCAAAAAATGCAAACTCATTGCAATGTTTTTGTATACAGTTGTGAATATCTATAGTTAAAATCCAAAATCTAAATTTTGTTCATATCTTTCTAACGAAAGGGAAATTTGAAAAACAAAAACATGTTCCATGCTTCTATTGGTAATACAATTATACAACAAGGTATGAGAGAACCACTAGATTTCCGGTGAAGTTTTATGGATTTGGACAATGTTACTAGATGCCTTGAAATATTGTCATGCCGGGGGATGCTCATAGAGTTAGATTTACTGGGGATGCAATGTACAACGCCATTTTGAATTAGGCTAGTTCGCGCGCGCTGAATATAACACCGCGGCCCGTTAAGTCAGGCAATTTGCGCGTTTCAACCAATCAGATTTGCGCATCTAGAACACATGATCTGACTTACAATTAATTGTAACTTACAATCGATTGTATCTCGTTTTGCAACGGGGCCCGCGTATCTGATTTACGAATCCCAACTAACTGTATAAATGTCTGACTATGTTAAAAGTGATCCATTAACTTTATGTTTTTCCCAAAAGGGATATTTGAGACTTCAATCTTTTATACCAATATTATTGGAAGTTTCTTGAGAATGATTTGTGAGATTTTCATAGAAAAGAAGTAAATCGATGTCTGATTTTATCCCGATCGTTCGCGTCAAGTAACCTAATTCGGATACTATGGAGGATTTAGTGTCCGAATTCGAGTACTTTTGACTCCAGTCGAAAGCGTCTACATACGCTTTAAAATGTACTCTTAAATATCTCCATAATTAGGGAGACAAATCATTTGAAAAATAAAAAAATCCATTTCATTCTTCTGTTATCATAAGCCAAACAACAAGGTACAAGTGAAGTGTGAAAGCTCCAAGTGATTTTTGGTGAATTTTAACAAATTTGAAGGAACTACAGCGTCTAGTTGGCCTAATTTTAACAATTCGGCTCTCTATATGTAATTTTTCCCGAAGAAAAAGAATTTGGCAGTCATTTCTCATGAAATCAATCAATTTTGGGGTAATTAGTAAATATCTAATTGTCCTGGGAACGCCCCTTTTAAATCGCCAAAATGTGACGTCATCTAAAGAACGGACTAATGAACTAAATTATATAGATGACGCGTCATGACGTAAGCCAATGAATTGCCAATCACATGTCGATCACGCTGCCGATTCTGGACCCTAAATGTGGGTGGGGCGTAAACTGGCTGCTAAGTGAGATTTGGCATCAGAAAACTAGTCTTAAATCACCACTGTGTGTATTTTTATGGATTTTTTTCCGCAGACCTATGTTTCAAGTCCTCAACTATGGAATAAGTGTCAAAGTACGTTGTATTCTTTAGGTCCTTTAATAGATCACTTTTAAGTCTTATCGTAAGATTTTGTGGCGCAAACATGTCATATAATTTCGATTTATTCCTTCGAAATGAAATCATAATTATATCAAATAAACAGAAAATCTTACATTCTGAGATTCAAAACGAAGGCTTTTCTTCTCAGCAGAAATTAATGGGAACCTAAATGTGTCCATGAGCGGTAATAATCAATCTTAAATTTGAATTTCAAAACTTTTTAATTGAAATGTAATTATCATATTTTGCCGCCAAATGCTTGAATCACATTTATTTTACACTGAAAAGTAATACTTAACCTGTTCTCTACTTGATATTGAAATCCCCATAGAGTTAATACAGGACTCATCATGAGGTTCACACAGACAAGGGGTTAAACATAAGATTGTATTATTAATAAATACGTAGCAGAGACAACTTACATGTAAATAATATTACTATCACCTGGAGGTTTCGTTGTCATTCTTTAGAGCTTTGTGATACAAACGTATAATTATATATCTTAAACAACAAATTTAAGATTTGCGAGCAATTTGCGAACTGATATACAAACAATGCATGCAGGTTATGATTATAAAGCTACACACAAATTCCTACGAATATTTGAAGAAAAAAACCGTTTCTAAACCCACATAGACAGATAGATGTCTACGACAATAACCAAGCGATTGATTATACGGGAAAAAGTCGTACATAAGGTGGACTTTGTGTGTGTGTCCTCGCGTACACAGTCATCTTCGAGTTCGATTTTCAGTGGCCAGGGATGCATTAGGGGACAAAATCGCGCGCGCTGTACAAACAGCTCGGGAAATGCCAACGCCCATATAGAAGCTAAAACAACGCCGCGCGGGTATGGCGTGAACTGAGGGTCAATAGACTTCGATGATTTCGTGTTTTTTTTTTTTTTTTAAGTATTATTCTATTTTTTCGTCCGTTAAAGGTGCACCTGTTAAGTGTCAGATATTGCCCATTGCATATTTCAATCCTGTACCAAAATCATTGTAAGATATGTCCGATGATGTGTGAAAGTTTCATTGAAAAAGAACACTGCTATCCTGGTTAAAAAAGCGAAAATATGCGTCAGCTTTTACAACGAATTACTGTATGACGTTTATGAGGTTTATGACCGTTCATTAACGCTCTTGTGCTGAATGATAGATATCGTCATACTAAAGGGGCATTTGAAAAAAATCTAACCCTATTTTATTCTTCTCTTACCACAAGCTATAAAACAACACGGTAGAAGAGAAACGAGGAAGCTCCAATTAATTTTCGTGTAGTTAGACACTTTACAGGCTTCCCTTTAATCATCATAACAAACGAGTTTCCATTGTACAGATGTCTGTCAAATGATTTCAGATTAAATGCAATTGTAAATAATCATCGATGTTTTCTAAAATCCTTTTTATTCTTCTTTTTCTTTTTTAAACTCTCAAACAGCTTGAATTCGAGTTGGAATTATCAAATGTGAATACATTATATAAATCAATCGTATACATGGACACTTCTATAACTTCGTGACGAAATATTAATGGGCATTTCCCCCACAAGTCGATCTAACGTGCGTTGGATTTACGTTTTATTTTCCACATCGACATGCCTTCAACTCAAAATAATTAAAGGGATCTAGTAACTTTGTTGACATGTGCAAAATGTGTGATGAATGGTTGAAGCAATGTATATAATTGTTATCTCATATGTCCACAGGGTATTGTGTGAAAATTTCAAGTCAAATGGACATTGCATGGCCAAGTAATGAGCGAAAATGCAAAGTGATATTCAATAACTCACTGCACTCACTTTGTACACAGAAGAAAAACTCGCCCGGAGTTTTTCTTATCTGAATACTTTGATCGTACATATCTTTGTAACGAAAGGGAAATTTGAAAAACCGAAACCTGTCCCATGATTTTATTGTTAATACGAATACAACAAGGTATGAGGGAACCGCTAGAATGAACAATTTATTTTGAGGATTTGAACAATGTTACTAAGTCCCTTTAACAGCTTTCTTATTGATCGAAAAAGTTGTCAATGTATCCAAATATCTATATAATCTTTATCTCAAATCGATGATTATAACGTCTAGGTTTATTGACACTAAATGCGTGCCATACAAGGTGTATGCGTGAGGCTGAAGTCTAATTCAAATAAAAACAGCCCGAGAGGAAGAAGGACATATTGACGTCACGGCTGGGGACTTTTTTCTCTCCTCCGAGCAGGCAAAAACAGAGGGAAAAACAGGAGAAAAGAGGGGACTACAGGTTGCCATGGTAACTGATCAGTCATAATATCCAGAGATGCACTGCCTAAGATGGTTGTGCAGGCTAAACGCACAGCTGAACTAAATTTGAGAAGGAAAAACACGTCTATTATACTATACAGTTTACTTCCATCGCGTCGTATCGTATATATGCAGAAGAGAGTTTGAGGAGTATTTTTCCTTTCGGTCATTTTGGTGATGAGTTATGTGGGGGCCCATTTTGATGATTGAATTACGAATAAAAGAGTAACCTTGTAAGATGTTTCCAGGGAATTCGCTGGACAAGACGGAGTAATTCAAGTAGACAAATGCCACAACAGTCCAATTAGTCTACAGTACTGATGAACGTGTACTCTAAGGAGGTGTACAGCGGCGTTGCAATATTCGTGTTGGATTCGGGTCGTCCGGCGTTGTTTCCAGTGTGTCATGTACATGGGCGTAAATCTGTCATTGATACCCATTCATCATGGGGGGATGATCTATTCATTCATCCCCCCTGATGAATACCTAGGTATTACGTAAGTATTTACGCCCATGGTCATGTATACTGAAATTTGCGTGTTTGTTAAAGGTATAGTTCCGTGTTTTGGTTTGGAGGGCGCTGAAAAACTAGGTGTAAAATTTGGAAGAGCAGACAATTTTAATGACAGAATCAAGTTGAACTTTGTTCGATCAAAATCGGTTCAGATATAGCTGAAATATCCATTAATATATCCGATCGGAATCAATTTTAGGGACCAAGTTTTATTCAATAATATTTTTTTTTTTATAATTCTGCACATTTTCGAAAATATACCAAAATGGTTTTAGAATTGTTTTTGATGCTCTCTATTGAATAATTATTTTAACCAAACATACCATTCACATTTTAAAATTAAAAATGTGTTGAAACTTGATGTGTCTATAAGGCGCCCTCGTTAGTTAACGGCTGTTTTTTTTAAATAAAAAAAAGCTCTGTAGCTTAATGGTTTATATGTTTAACCACATTCAAGCATCATTGAATTATAACTGTTAGTTCTTAATGAAAACTTACAAGTTAATTTACTAAAATTCTGTTTGACCGAAACTGTACTATCCCTTTAACCTTTTCCCTACTATAGATTTGGCAATACATGGCCTAACAGGCTCCCGTGCTTCAGGTAATTGGTTCATCTGACGTGCAAACAAATACCCCGTGCACAGATATCATCAGGCCAACTGATCATCTTCGTGGAACCCACCATTATTGTTTTAAAAAACCCGTTTCATTTTATTTACATCCTCGTTGCTTTTGCACAAGTCATTGCGTGTAACAAGTTGCTTTGTTGACATGTGCAGAAAACTGACGAAGGGTTGATATAAATGCGTATTTCTGTGATCTGATAAGTATGTCCACTGAGTGATTTTTGATATGACAATCTTTATAGATGCTATATTATACAGTTGTTAACTGGTGGTGGAGGGAAAAGCACGGAATGTTCCACTCCCGAGGGATTTTAAATGCTATTGAGGGAAGAGTAAATAATTCCCGAGACGTATAGTCGAGGGACTTATTTTCTTCACGAAATAGCATTTTAAATCCCGAGGGGAACATTCCATGATTTTCCCGACAGCAAAGTTAACAACTGTTTTATCATCTGATTGCCATGTAACAGTGCCATGTAATATCCAAAAATATTACATGGCAGCTCATGTACTGTAATTACTAAGTCAGATGATAAAGTATATAATTAACCTGTTCAGGACTGACTGGTTGTGCTACAACATGTATTCTTCATAGACCCCTGCCCGAGTATTTTCGGGAACAGTCCTGAACGGGTTACCATGCCGTATTCTCCCACAAAATCTCCTCTGACAAAGTGTCCGTCGAAATTTGGATTCCCGGAACCAAAATCAATAATTCAAAAGTTCACGATGGCAAATAGTGGTATGGGGGTAACATTCATTTGCATAATGTGGTATTTTATTAAACGCACTCTATATATCATACAGACTATCAATTCTTGTGCGGAGCAATTTTGTTGTCGGCGATCTGTCAACGTAGTCGTCAACGTAGGCGTCAACGGTGAGTATATGAGATGTCCACACCATAAAGCATATCAAAGGAGCTGAAAATGAAGCTCCGCGGTATATTGATGTCCACACCGTAAAGCGTACAATGCACCTATGCCCTTAGCCTTTAACAAGGCTTCGTGTCTCAAGCAAGCAATGGCTGCGCTGCATGCAGGATCAGGGACGACTGAACGCCTGATGGAGGCTATCTGGCGAGTGATGAATTCATGTGCGATCTCGGCAAATGATTGTGCAGGGTAGTCGCGCTGTCCAGTCGTTCCTGCATAATGCATACTATACCGTGCATTCAACTCAGCTCAGACGAGACATGCCTTGTCAAGAGGCTAATATGCCCTATGACTTGATCAAATAGTCATTGATTGGCTATTCTCAGTCATGAGATTTCAACTCACTGTTCCACCGAGAATTGTTATGTTCCACTCTTCAGAGCCCCGATTGATCGATATGAGAGAATTTTCATGAACATATTATATGACCACTGAAATGTCTTGCGATGCTATCGATTGCAAGGGACTTAAAGGGGAATTAACCCTTTTCCTTTTGACTTACTGGATGTGATGAGAGCATAACTACTATCATTGCTAGTCACTTATTTCCTCATGAATATTCCCGATTACAAAAATAATCAATATTTTATGGACCACTGTCGTCTGCTTTCAATGCCCATAGGAGGCGGCCATTTCTTCAACTACTCGCGGTGAAATGACGTGGCAGGCGGAGAACACAATAGCATTATCGTAACCCGCTATTGTGTTCTCCACCTGACACGTCATTACACCGCGAGAAGTTGAAGAAATGGCCGCCCTCTGTTGGCATTGAAAGCAGACGACAGTGGGCCATAACATATTGATAATTTTCATTATTGGGAATATTCATGAGGAAATAAGTGACTAGAAATTACAAGAGTTATGCTCTCATCACATCCAGTAAGTCAAAAGGCTAGGAGTTCCTTCCCCTTTAATGTTCACCGCTAGAAGTAGACACGGGATGTACTTTATAACAAGGATGTTTTCTACACTAATATGATGTCATCTACTGGAAGTTTGCCTAGGTAATTTCCTTTCTATCCTTTCTTCCCGTTGCTAGAGGAAATGTGTTATAGTACTCGTAATATAAAACAAAATTATGGTATAATAATAATAATAATAATAATAATAATATTAATGTTAATACAATTATATTTACCCAGGGTAGCCACTTCAGTGACGAAATTTGTTCTACCAGCGGGCCCTGCATGAAATGATTGTTAGCATTACCCTACTCCGTTCTATGCGTTGCAAGCGCATGGGTAGAAGGCAGTGAGTACCATTATGTTGTATAATGGTCTTTGGTATGACCCAGCCGGGGGTTCGAACCCACGACCTCCCGTGCATGAGGCGGTCGCTCTACAACAGAGCCAACATGTCCGGTCCACTATGCATTCGATTTCACACACATTCTACTCACATCCAACACGCGGGTAACTTACGATCTACCGTAGATCAGCTATGTACTCCAAACCTTCAATAACGATAGCGCATTATACATTTACGTTTTCCATATAAAGGGATCTTATAACTTTGTTGACAAGTGAACAACTCTTATACGATGGGTTGATAAAATGTGTATTTCTGTGATCTGATAAGTTCACTGAGTGGTGTGTGAAAAATCCACGATAGTGAATTTTAATATGACCGAGTAATGCAGCGTTATATTTGCTTATACCCATTGCACTGACATTGTAGGCAATTGAAATAAGTCTCCACTGAAGACTTTTAAATCCAGATACTTCAATCCTACATATCTTTATAACGAAAGGAGAATTCTGAAAAGCTTGTCCATGCTTATATTGGTAATACGAATATACACAACAAGGTATGTATAAGAACGTGTAGAGCTCTAAGTCTAAGTAAGTTTTCTCAAGTTAGACAATGTTACTACTAGATCCCAAACTAAGCCTCTGAATTCTGACTCTGCTCTTATAGACGATGTTTGCAGGCCAAGTGGCAATTACTGACGTTCGTTTTCCTGATATTAAAGGTGGATCGAATTCGTAATCCGACGTGCGGTGCCATCTTGCGAAATCACAGTGCAAAATGTGCACTAGCCATAGAGTTGTATACAGCTCTATGACACTGGCTCAGTGTTATGAGTGCGCACAAAGTACCTATATGAAGTTACGAATGTTCGGACAGGTTCGGACATTTTCGGACCGGTTCGGACCTGGCAATCTTTAAAATTATATTATGACATGGTCTTAATTAATTGTAGTGGAAGGCTAAGTGTCACAATAAATTAAATATGCTGCACAAAATATTGTTTACCCGCTGTGGGTTTTTTTTCTTGGACTTTTAATAATAATAATAATATTCTCGATTTATATAGCGCCTATCACGATTGATAATCATCTCTAAGATGTTCGTACTAACGTATTTCTGAAAGGCAGACGCATCTAAAATCACGAAAAATGTACCACGCAGCCAAAAATAACATCTTCATTTAAGTTTCTGTTAACATCTCCATGAAGCTTAAGTTATATGAATTTGGATCAGGGATCAGGATTAAGCTGTCATGACTGATCGTTCTCTAAAATAAATTAATGTCGTTTTCCGTATTCCTTGCCTCTAATTTGTGTGGTATCTTGTGGAAATCTATGTTTTTGCTTTTCTCGCGTTGTCTTTTTTTAGTTTCTCCCTTTTTATTTCCTTTACAGGGATGACTGTGCTGACGCGAATAAGCCAAAAATAACTGTCTTTTAAATTATTTATTAAAGAAGTAATGCGTCATTGAATACGTATACACTCCTCCAGGTAAAGTAATTTTTGTTTATAAAATGTTTGGTATTTGACCAAAAAGTTTCCGTAATAAATAAACAAACACATCCACTAACAATTTTAAAGGAATATTGTACCTTTATTTAAATCGACCAAACCCCCTTTCGTTTTAAGCATTTTAAGCGTTTTAAACATAAATACAAATCCATCAACCCATTGTCAGTTTGGGATAGATCCCTTTAAAGTTTCTGACAGGAATCTGCGCCCCAAAATTTGAAAACGAATGAATAGTTTACCATTATTGTGGTAATTATTGACTCCTTACTTCCATGTAAGTCATGTCAGCATGAAAGAGATGAGACCTTTACGTTGAAATAACCATCATTTTAATGGGATCTAGTAACATTGTCCAAATCCAAAAATCTTACTTAGAACTCGAGTGGTTCCCTCAAACCACGTTGTATTTGTGTTGCCAATAGAAGCATGGAAAAGGTTTCGGTTTTCGAATTTCCCTTTCGTTAAAAAGATATTCATGATTGACGATTTAAGATTATGATAAGTGTTCGGATTTTTAATTATCCACTGGATTATCCACTTGTCCAAAACTTACCCGTTTGTCGTCTATCAGAGATTCTAAATTTCTGAATATGTTTACTCTGATAAAATCTTCTTCTTCTTCTTCTTCTTCTTCTTCTTCTTCTTCTTCTTCTTCTTCTTCTTCTTCTTCTTCTTCTTCTTCTTCTTCTTCTTCTTCTTCTTCTTCGTCTTCTTTTCCTCCATCTTCTTTATTTTTCCCTTTGCTATCAATAATCTTTGTTTTTGTATTATGCCTTCTCAGTTTCTCCTTCACTTCAGCGTTTCCCCGTTTTGTCTCTCGACGCATTTCAGCTTACACGCCGGTTTAAAGCAGGGCTAAAAATAGAAGTAATCATAATATTGACATTTAGAACCGGAGTCGAATTGCTGAAATGCACGCAGACTGAACGATTTTTTTTTCTTTGGGTGAGAATCGCATGCTGATTTTGCATGTATTCACAAACTTTTTGGTTATAATTATGCGAAAAAGAATAGTCCACCCCCTCCTTACACACTGACATAACATGCTAGCATCTTGATGAAGTTTAACAGCTGCTTTTGAGAATACTAAATGCTGGTTATATTGTGCAAAGATGTACTTTAGTGTGAACATAATATGAATGTCTAAACATAATTTCTTATTGGTAATCTTTAATCATCCAAACATTTCACACAAGGGGGGCCCTTGCAGAAATAGATAAAATCAATCGTAAGTTACAATTAATTGTTAGACAGACAATTTGCGCATTTCAACCAATCATATTTGCACATTTAGTCACATGATCTGACTTACAATTAATTGTAACTAACAATCGATTGTATCTCTTTCTGCAACGGGGACAATGCATGATGATTTTTTAAACATCACTTGCAAAGCTGATCTAACCATTTCAAGTCAGTAGAAATAACAATCTTTATGACCATAGAATGTATTTTGGACTCATGTAATTGCACTGAACTTTATAAGCATAATATGTATATTCATATATTTATATGTTGTAGAGCAAGGTTGACCATTGCTATGATGAAATAAGCCTAACCATGGATGAAAACCCTTTTTTTTGTTGGGGGGGGGGGGGGGGGGCGGGAGGGGGGGAGGGAGGAGGACAACCAAACCTAAGGAAGACAGTTTTACCTAAAAATAGAACAATTATAATACTTGTTATAATTTCATTGATTTAATTTCTTCATAATTTTCACATGAACCTGTTTTGTAGCTTGGATATGGCAAAATAAATTAAGTGAAAGAGAATCTGAAACTTCAAAATAATATTGAATAAAACAAAACAACATTTCCATCAGGGGGTGGGGGCTTACATATTATACATAGTAAGAAATACATGTGGTGCTCACGTGTTCACAAAATCATAATCATTAAACATTTTCATGATTACTTTCAAATAACTATTCCCACATTTGATTCTCACTGCAAACAAAATGAGTTTTCAATGAGGTCATGGAAATCATATACGTGTTTTTTTGCTTTTTCATATTTGTCAACGTGCTTCGAGGCATGAACATTTCTCTCCTTTCTTCTCATTTATTTTACTCATAAATGCTGTCGGGTCCAGTTCGCCAACTTAATCCTATTAGTTGCGAAACCTTATCCTGAAGGGCCAACATATTACATATATTATGACATAAGAGCAAAATGTCAACTATAGCGTACGGGTGAAAAACACGTGAAATTAAATTCCTCCGGTTAACCCACGAACCACGAAAGGAATATACGTTTACACCGTAAAGTACACGTACTCATCAGCATCATGTCCTGAGAGAGGTAATGCATTGTGGTTTGTTTACGAGTTAACATGTTTAGGAGACAGGTGTGCGAGTGAAACACTCGTGAAATTAAATTCCCAATGTTAACCCTCTCAGCGCCAGACGGACGAGTTTATACACCGTACTGTGCGGCACGTAATCACTAATGACTGAATGCAGGTCCATGCATACAATGCAACCGGCGTGAAAAGACTTAATGCTGAGTTAATATGTTTACGAGACAGGTGCGCGGAAAGAGGAATGCTCTGAGCTGAGAAAAAAACAAGCGTTTTAATAGCAAGACTGCATGATTCCTTTACTGCGGACAATGGGGGTAGCCGTGGTCAAACCAGACCGAAGGGACAGGGGCAATGGGGTTGTCATAAGGGGGTAACATCCCACCCCCCCCCCCCCCAACAAATAGAAATAGAATATATAAATAGATAAATGTTTTTAAATATGAATAAATAAAAAATAAATAATAAAATACAAAAAATGAAACAAATAAATAACTGATACTACTACTACTACTACTACTACTACTACTACTACTACTACTACTACTACTACTACTACTACTAATAATAATAATAATAATAATAATAATAATAATCATAATCATAATCATAATAATACCAATAATAATAATAAATAAATTAATAAATAATAACTGACTAAATAAATTAATACAAACCAAATAAATAAACGAATAAATAAATACAAAATTAACAAAATAGTGTTGTATATTTCGTATTTGTTATCCCCAAGAAGTGGGCAGCAAGGGGAGCAAGAATCTCAACGGGTTAGGGAAAATGCCCCCCCCCCCTTTACCCTCCTTCCTCACAAGTTTCTACCCCACTGACTCCGAAGAAAGAGTAATGAGATAATAAGACATATCAAATTAATTCAGCTACACTGCCGAATGCTCAGAAGTACTGTATGGTGTGCCTTCGCTTCCAATAAACTTCATTTTTGTAAACAAACATCGATCGGCGTGAGTACAAGTTCAATCGATATGTCGTACTATCGAACAACTTTGCTGTCTTCTGACCTATGAGAGTCAGATGAAAAATAGATCTGGGGCCCCGTTGCAGAAAGAATTGCAATCGATTGTAAAGTTGCAATTAACTGCAAGTCGGATCATGTGACTAAATGCACAAATATGATTGGTTCAAAATGTGCATAATTTCTGACTTGCAATTAATTGCAACTTTACGATTACGACTCTTCTTTAACAGGGCCGAGTTGATGTAAAACAAAAAAGGGGGTATTCAGTGATGAATAATTTGATTCAAATCGATCAAGACATTTTACAATCGATAAATCACTTTTCACATCGATTTAGATGATGCATTTTCGACCGATCTTCTATCACCATCATCATCATCGAACAATGAAAACATTTTATATCGATGATTTATTGTTATTCACATCTAAACACCTCAAACATTGTCAAGTGTGATCTCATTTCTTCTGAAATCTTGTTCGTTACATGTGGCATCTCTTGATAGTGTGTTTATTCATATTATTTTTAATAAGTTTTTGTAAACATTATGAATAATGGGTTAGCGCAGTATATTTGAGATCAGAAGTGAAATGGTGTATAATGTGCCGACAATTTTCAGTTAAAAGTGGTTACGACTCTCGTATCATGGTTTTCTCACGTTTTGTCGACGATTAATGTCTATAAACATGAATGGAAACGATTGAGTACGGAATCAATAAAAAAAACCTGTTTAATTATCTTTACAATGACACGTCAAAAGCACGATACGCGTGTCATTTTTTTCCAAAAGGAATACTCTCGGCCCATTTTGCAACATTTCACTTCTGACCGTACCACGTTCTCAAGCGCAATGCGTATTCCCCAAATTGAAATAATCAATGATATATCATGTATCATTCTATAAAGGAAACTTCGCATGCAATGCAATGACACACACAATAATAATAATAATTACACTTTATGATCAAAGTTGAGTTTCCAAATGTTTTTGAGGGGTTTATTTTTATTCACATCGATCAAGAGGTCTTAAAATCGATGGAAATCTTATTCAAATCGATGTATATAATAATGATTAATTTACCTCGTGTAAAAATGTATTTACATAAATATTATCGATGTGCATCTTGTTAAATCGATCTATATAACCACGATCGATTCGCCTCGTGTAAACATTTATATTTATATAACCATGATCGATGCGCCTCTTGTTAGGATCGATCCGGACCATTAAGATCGATGGTCATCTGATTTACATCGATTTTGATTAATTATATTTTAACTCGTATTAGCATCGATCAAGATTTGTTTGTTGATCAGATTTTATAAACACTTAATTCACGTCAAATAAGTAACGCTCTTCGTGTTTTTCATTTCTTTACCTGCAAGTAAAGTGTGTTTTGAAATGAAAACAAAACAAAACAAAACAATTTGGAATCGATGTTTACTATAACGGAAGCATCACGATTGTTAGAAAAACCGAATGAAGACAGGAATAGATTATTAGTTCCATGTCAGAAATGCACTGAAGTCACCACATGTTCACATGTTCATTGCAAACGACGAGTGTAGGGGGAAATGCGAAGAAGTTGAACGACTCTTCATAGAAAACGCAATGGTTAACAATCAATGATGCCTCTCTCTACGTGCTTCATATACGTCTACATTCATTGCCTTTCCAATGTTGGTGGATAACAAAATAAACTAATCATAAATTGGGAGATTTCAACACTATCAAACAAGTGAATTAGTCAGCAAACGTTAACATTTAATCTAAGTTGCAATAGTCACTAAATTCGAATGGATTAAACATGATTGAAACCATTTATGCCTCTCTTTGTGTACGTTCTTGCTCTTCTTTTCTTTAAAAACTGATATGTTATAATACAATAAACTAATCATGAATTCGAAGATCTAAATCATCCTGGAAAAAAAAAACCCCGATAAACGGCCATTATAACACGTGCTTTCCACTTGTACATGTTACAACGGCATTTCATAGTTTTGAACCATGTTTTAAACCATGCATTCAAAATCTCATTTGCAATCCAGTGTGTGTCTGAAGAAACGGGAGGGAACTTTGATTGCTATGTTTTTGAATTAGCTCTATAAACTTTATCTGCCTTGTTATGCTGTTTGTCTTCTTGATAAAATACTAATTCCCAATCGGATTAGACATGTTATTCCGACAACGGATAAGTGTTAATCTTAAAACAAAGATAATGTCAGTTGTTTCAAGGAGGTAGTACCTCTCTGGTTGTTTTGTATAATTGTCATTAGCTGTTGTCATTGATAATCAGTTACTGTTATATTATAATTAGATGAAAACCTCGACAAGAAGACGAATATGACAAGAACAGACAATTTGTAGGTTAATTGTTGGCGAAGCTGTAAGTTGTAAACAAGTGATATTTTCAATTCAAACATAGAGGAAAATGACCAGAAATATTACAAACGAATAACGAGCATAGAAAACTGGGCTTCGCCGAGAACCAAACCCAAGACCTCGATCCGGAGCCCTATATAGACCGGTAATCAATTATGGTTAGAGCGCCGGTCGAGCAATCCGGAGGTCTCGGGTTCGATTCCCGGCGAAGGACATTTTGTCTTTGCTTAATTTTAATTTAAATTATATTTTTGTTACATTTGTAGTTTGTATGTTGCCCTTCATCATCACAAGTTATCATCACACATTAGATTTAAACAAACTATATTATATAGAGACGGTTCTTTGTGTTCTCCAAACAGTTATGAATAAGATTTTAAGACATTTTAATATAATTACATACGCTCATATCTTAATCAAACCTAAATCCTCTGTCACGAAATGTCCAACGACTATTTTGCCAGCACAGTCAATTATCCCAATATACAATTCATTCACTGAACTAATGTTTGTGAATATGAAAAACCAAGTTCATTAAAGGGATCTAGTAACATTGTCAAAATCCACACAACTAACTTTATGGCACTCGTGTTGTTATCTCATTCCTTGTTGTATTAGTATTACCAATAGAAGCATGGAACAGGTTTTTGTTTTCCTTTCGTAAAAAAATATATTTACGATTGAAGTGTTCCGAATTTGAATAATCCACTGGAAAATTTGTATCTGTGTACAAAGTCGGTGCAATTAGTTCGCGAATATCACTTTGTATTTTTGCTAATTTGTCGGCCATATAACATCCATTTAACGTGACATGTTCACACATTATTCAGTCTGCAAATTACACCACATTAATATACACATTAAAATATCTAACATTGATCACCTTTTGTGCATGTCAACAAAGTTACTAGATCTTTTTAAGGAGATGTGCACTGTTACAAAGTGACTCTCATTGTTCCAATAATGTTATTTGCAATAACAGTGAAATCGAGTACCCCTTTCAAGAATAGTGATGGTAGAAATACATCTTCTTCATAATTAAATCACGCATACTTTTCAAAGCCATCCGTAGTTGTCAAACTCGATACGCGAACGTCTCAATAATACGTGTGCAACATGGGTGTAAAAGTACGCAGATACGTGTGTATGTACATGTATGTGTGTTTGTGTGTGTGCGTGTATGTATGTATGTATGTGTGTATGTATGTAAGAAAGTATGTATGTATGTAAAATCAGCCAAGAGAACTGGCAGGCCTTCGAGCAGGATTCAGAACATCAGATCGTCTACACACCTTAAGTCAGATCATTGAAAAGGCGAAGGAATATCGATTCAATATCTGTCTCTAGAGGATTCGTGGATTACGAGAAAGCATTCGATAGTTTAGACCACCAGTCACTATTGGATGCTTTGGAGAAACAGATAAACGATGAGAAATACACCCGCCTATTCAAAGCTATTTACAAAGATCCTAGCGCTAAAATTAATCTGGAGAATACTACTATCAATGCTTTCAAAATTCTGAAAGGTGTCAAACAGGGTGATCCAAATTCTCCGAAACTCTTTACAGCAGCCATGGAAGACGTTCTTAGAAAACTGGATTGGCAATCAAAAGGAATTACAATAAATGGGGAATATCTGTATCATCTAAGGACTAAGGTTTGCATATGACATTATGCCTGTTAGGCCCTCTGCAGACAGAGCCGACTCGACCCGATCCGACTGGTTTTCATTCGGATCGGCTCAGTTTTCAGTGCCTCGCGACATACATTTTGCCAGTCGAGAGACAGTCGGATACCAGTCGGGGCCGATTCAACACGATGAATCGGCTCCGACCGACCGGGTCCGACTCTAGCCTGATTGAAACCAGTCGGATCGGGTCGAGTCGGCTCTGTCTGCGCCGGGCTTAAGTCATGATCCTCATGAACTACAGACAATGATCCAGGAGTTGAGTGTAGAGAGCAAAAATGCAGGACTCAAAATGAACACTAACAGGACCAAAGTAATGATGAGCAAACAGCTACAAGACCATACACCATGGGCGTCGATCTGTCATTGATACCCATTCATCAGGGGGATGATCTATTCATTCACCCCCCCCCCCCCCCTGATGAATAGGTATTACGTAAGTATCGATGCCCATGCCATACACTTACAGTTGATGGCATGAAAATTGAGAAGGTGGATAGCTACATATAACTCTGTAAAAATATCACCCTTGAAAATTAAACGGCAGGAGACTAAGTGCGAAGAAGAATACAGCTATATCTTGGGTGAGAATTGGGAAACTCAGCATCATATTCAGAGATGAGAATCTTCCAATCTCCCTCAAAATACAAATCTTCAATCAATGTATAATTCCGGTACTATCCTACGGGGCAGATACTTGGGCAACAACTAATAAATTGGAAAAGAAGCTTAGAGTCACAGAAAGTGCAATGGAGAGGATTATGGTAGGCGTTACAAGAAGAAACAAGGTCAGAAATGAGGACTTAAAGGGGTAGTTTAGTTTTGGTAGAGAGGGCGCTGCAGATCACAATTTTTTTGTGAGGTAATGACAAACTGAGTGTCGAATTTGAGAGAACATGCAATTTTAATGGCAGAATAAACTTTATTTGGTCAAAATCGACCCAGAAACGGCTGAAATATCAATAAATATATCTGATCTTATAATTATTTGGGGCCCAAATAATTAGATGATTTTTAGAAAAAAAAAAAAAAATGCTTGCACTTTTTCAAAAATGTTCAAAAGCGTTTTTTAAATAGTTGTTGATGATCTCGCTATTTAATCATTATATCAATAAAACATCACATGCATACTTTTGTATGAAAAATGGTTGAAACCAATGCCTTTTTAAAAAGCGCCCTCTTGTGTTTCAATGGCTCTTTTTGAATGATAACAGGCTTTTTACTTAGTCGTTTGTAATTTTGTATAGCTTTCGAGCATGGTGGAGTTATAACTATTAGTTTATAATGTTACTGTGCAGGTTTGGGCTACTTAAGTTCAGCCTTACCAAAACTAAACTACCCCTTTAAGAAAGAAAACAAATGGCAGGGATATCATACAGGAAATAAAAACAAAGAAATGAAGATGGGCAGGCCACCTTGCTAGACGTAAAGACAACAGATGGACACATAATACCGTATAACTAATTGGACACCAAGAACATAAACCAGACGAAGAGGCAGACAGAGTAGGCGTTGGATGGATGACATCAAAGAATTTGGGGGTGCAACAAGCACAATATAGAAGAAAATGGAATGGTTAGGTCTTCCTTCTGCAGTGGAAAGACAAAGGCTAGATAGATAGATAGCATGTATGTATGTATATATGTATGTATGGATGGATGTATGTATGTGTGTATGTATGTATGTATGTATGTATGTATGTGTGTATGTATGTATGTATGTATGTATGTGTGTATGTATGTATGTATGTATGTATGTATGTATGTATGTATGTATGTATGTATGTATGTATGTATGTATGTGTGTGTGTATGTATGTATGTATGTATGTATGTATGTATGTATGTATGTATGTATGTATGTATGTATGTATGTGCATGTATGTATGCATGCATGTATGTATGTATGTGCTTGTGTAGATACAAGATAAAAGGACCACGTTCCAATATGGGCTCTCAGTCCCCCGTGCAGAAAAGCATGAAAGTCCCTGTCTTAGAATATACAAATTTTTTCAATTTTCGATTTTAAATTTCAATTCAATTCTAATTTCAATTCTTTATTTCAACCAAGTATATCAAAATCAACATAATTAAACAAAATAATAATAGACAATTTTCTACAAATGGTTGCAGGGCTCCAAGAAAGCATGACACCATAAACAAAATAATAAAATTAACAAAACACAATTAGCAAATACATTTCAATTTCAGCATAAAGGGAAACACCTAATACATTACGAACACACTAAAAATGGTATCTATACATGTATAGGTCTGAATAATATGATAGTTCAGCCATTCATTTTATTCAACATAATCTTCGCTTGCAATTTGTACATCTAACAATACTGGCATGTTTAAAAGTATATAACCAAGACAAAGCAGCCTAACTGCAGCATACATACATGCAAAATAATCTTCTTTATCATACTTTGCTATTTATTTTCTTCTTCTTGTTCTTGTTCGTATTGAAAAGAACTACCTCCTTCAATTCTGAAGATAATTGCAGTATTTTGGTTATTGATTAACGTTGACATAATCGATGAGCATTGTTTCACTGAGGGGTTGTTGCACCACAAATTGTCGTACCTGCACAAATTGTCGTATGCGACAATTTGTGCAAAATTTCACGCCACAAATTGTCGCATCATGCACAAATTGTCGTTTGCGACAATTTGTGTTGCTCTCGCCGTCCCCATACCCGGCGACAATTTGTGAAATCACGTAAAACCTCACACCACAAATTGTCGTCAGTCGCTGTCTTCAAGCTACAAAGATGATGATGATGATAATAATAATAATCAGTGTTGGTGGACTCGAGGCCGGCCTCGGCGTCGACACCAGTGGAAGATTTTTACGAAGCAGAGACCGAAATCCGTCAACAAATCTCGAGGCCGAGACCGAGACTATTTGGTTTTGGGGGCCGAGACCATTAAAGAACACTACAAATTGGATTCGAGACAACTAAAAAAAAAAAAACAAGCCATGTGTGAGCATGTGTTAAAGGGATAGTTGAGTTTTGGTAGAGAGGGCGCTAGACTACTTATTTTTGTGTGAGGTAATGAATAATTGAGTGTAAAATTTGAAAGAGCATAATATTTAAATAATAAATTCATCTTTGTTTGATCAAAATCGGTTCAGAGATGGCTGAAATATCCATAAATATACCAATTTGTAATAAAGCTGGGGCCCCAGGTTTATTAGAGAATTTTGAACCAGCCGTTAAAAATTCAAAAAAATGCTTCCTCTTTTCAAAAAGTTACAAAATAGGTATTTAAATAGTTGTTGGTTATTTCTCTATCTAATCACTATTTCAACAAAGCATCACATGCACAATATTTGATTCAAAATGGTTGAAACCGATGAGTGTTTAGAGAGCGCCCTCTTACGTTTTAACGGCTCTTTTTGAATGATAACATGATCTTTACTACGTCATTTGTAATTTTGTGTTCCTTTCTAGTTATAACTATTAGTTTGTAATGTAATGATGCAGGTTTTGGTTACTAAAATTCAGTTTCACCAAAACTGTACTCTCCTTACCAGAACTCAACTATCCCTTTAATATTCGTTTTTATGTGATTTTCGGTTTTTCGGTTGTATTTCTGCTTTTCCTTCAGTTTCTAGCTAGGTACCTTTCATGGGTGTTTGTGAGCTGGGGGGGGGCAATGATTTGTCCCCTTTTTTTATTTCTTGACTTTTTTGTATTTTCGTTTGTGAATACATGGTTTATTTATTCGTGCTGTCTTTGTAATAATTAAAATGGTTATGTTTTTTTATTCGATGTCAAAAGAAATTTGTATTCAACCAGGCCTGGGGGGGGGGGGGGGGGGGGGGGGCTCGACCTTTCGCGTGACCTATAGCCACTAATCTGACCTATAGCCACCATCCTAGGGTCAGGGTATAGGGTTAGGGTTAGGGGTTAGGGTTAGGTTATGTTAGTGTATACAGTATAGCAATGTGTATCCCGGCCCGATGTCAAACTACTGGTGGCCAGGGATACCCTTGATCAAAATGTTGGTGCGTTGGTATATATCCGTATGTCAAGAATGATCATTTTAATCCAAAATGTATGTCATCATGGCTTTGAACAGGACCGTAGGTGTGGCGACAATTTGTGGTGCCAGCTACCAGCACAAATTGTCGCCGTCGCCTCCACAAATTGTCGCAAACGACAATTTGTGCAGAAAGCGACAATTTGTGGTGTCAACATTTTGCACAAATTGTCGCATACGACAATTTGTGCAGGTACGACAATTTGTGGTGCAACAGGGGTCTTTCTTCTGCTTAATTTGTAGTATTTATTTGTTGCTCTCGTTCTGACTGTTTGTGTGTTGCAAAAAAGGAAATTCATGCACTGACGGCGACATTCGTTCTTCAAGACTCTACAATTACGGCAAGGAAATGTCAATCCCTATATCTGCATATAGCCTCAAGGGCTCAATAAAGATTAACATTTTTAAAATCCTCTCTCCTTTCTGTCATTTTCAAGTCAACCAGGTCGGCACGTTGTACTTAACTCTATGACTTGTCAAGCGCACATAGGTGGATGTGGTGTGGCAAGATCGGTAGAGCGCGCGCTTTCTGATCTCGAGATCCCGAGTTCGAACCCTGCCCACTCCGTTTGTCCTTCGGCAAGACAATTAATCCACATTGCTGCTCTCTACCCAGGAGTATAAATGGGTACTTGGTCGGGTGTTAATTAGCCTTCAGCGCCCGTTGGGCAGCTTGAGCTAGTATGCTCCCCTGGGAGTTGAGATGGTGCACAATATAATTGTGTGGGTTTGAACTGTACCTGATGACCAAGGGTAATAATGCGCCTCTGAATAGGGCACCTAGATACTGTGCGCTCTATAAATGCTATATATTATTATTAGGCGCTCCAGCTAGCATACTTCTGTTACTTCGCATTTTTGTTCTTCACTTTAAACCAAAAAAAAAATGCTTTTCTGACATTTACTTGCGTCAACACGAATTACATTTGCTAATGAGAAAAGGAAACGCTGCATTCAGTTTTTGGAATAACATAATTTAACATAATGCAAATTCATCTGCAGAGGTATATAGAATTCGTATGAAGTCTCCATTTCAATACCTGTCAAGTGCCGGTGGCGTTAGATCACAGGAGGCAGGGGTGGACATGGCTGCCCCTCAGTTTAGACAAGAAAGCGGAACAGGTTATGGGAGAGAAAATGAGAAAACTATTGGAGAAGATAAACACGAAAGAAAGGAGCACACAGAGGAGCACATCTTTTGCAAGGGTGGGGGGGGGGGGGGGGGGTGGGGTTCCCCCGAGTAACAATCAGCCTTCTTAAAATTGGTTTAACCTGACAAGCAAGACAAACATTGGGGTCTTCATTACTTTAATAGCTAACATGATTTTTCGGGGATATTTTTTCTTTCCTGAAAATGATTGTTCTTGAATTACAGGCGGCTTTTTTAATGTTGTCAAAATGTTGGCGACAATTCAAATCTTATCTACTGCATCTTCTCTCTTTTATATTTATCTATGTATCTTATGTTAAATCAATTTAAATATTTTGTATTTACGATTTTTGTTAAAGGCTAAATATTATATTCCTTAATTTGAAAATGAGAGATGTGCGGCGCGCTCCATAAAACCATGCGGTATATTGGAACCACCTTTGTAAATTCCAACCGTATACTGGCAGTGTATTCTAGTACAATCCATGGTAATACCAAGGACAGGAAGATGTAATCACTATAGTTGCCGAAAGAAAAGAAGAAAGAAAAAGAAAAAAACAAGAATCTTCTAGTTCTTAATACTTAATGTGGGTCTTTGAAATCAAACTTAGCTTTTGGCAATTGCAGGCAGAGATAGCAATCTCCTTCTGGTAAGATTTGTTTTCGTTCTGGGAAGATGTTTACGAAATAAGTTTGCATCTTTCACTTTGTTTTTATTATCTTTTTCTCCACAGTTTCATCATGTTTATGGAAAATTTTGTGTTGTGATTGACGGGTGGATTTCGGGTGGATAAGACTATCTGGATTAATGTAAGAATACAAAATAATTGTGATTACTATCAGAATTGTGTCTGACGATTTGATCCTGAATGCAAACATAATATTATGATTAACTCGTAAGCCAATTTGCCACTATATTCAGCATTGTGTGAGAACACAGTGGCGGATATGGTGGCAAATGGGCTGACAAATGCAATTCGCCACCAATTCGCAATAATGTTTGCGATTTATATAGCGCCTAACATAATGCCCGGCGCAGACAGAGCCGACTCGACCCGATCCGACTGGTTTTCAGCCTGATTAACTCAGTGCGTTGCCTCAGGACTCCGGTTTTGCCAGTCAAGTGCCAGTCGGAGGTGATTCGAGGCCGATTCAACATATTGGAGCGGCTCCGACTGATCGAAACTGACGCTAGCCTTACTGAAAACCAGTCGGATCGGGTCGAGTCGGCTTTGTCTGCGCCGGGGTTATAACATGAATCAGCTCTAAACGCTTATAAACCAAGATGATCGCAAGGCGATCGCCAGACATTCATATGATTCGCCGTCGTTCATGGGTGTTGCCTAAAATTAGGCGGGAAAGCATATACTCATTGTTTTCTCAACATTGTCGTAAGCAATCGCAAGCTATTCTTAAATTTAGCCTGGTCTAAATTTAATCTTTTGAAGAGAATTCGGGACTAGGTGTCTTCTCGCATAACTGAACTAAACCAGTCCCCGGCCACTCGCCACCCACTCGCCACGCACTCGCCACGCACTCGCCACGCACTCGCCCAACTACATCAACGGACACCAGTGAATATGGAGAAGGCGGACATACAATATTTTTAAAATACATGTTAAAGTATTGTGTAAGTAAAACTGTGTTTTGTGCGCTATACAAATAGCCACCATTATTATTATTATTATTATTATTAGAAGTATAGTAGTAGTAGTAGTATTAGTAGTAGTAGTAGTAGTAGTAGTAGTAGTAGTAGTAGTAGTAGTAGTAGTAGTAGTAGTAGTAGTAGTAGTAGTAGTAGTAGTAGTAGTAGCATAGTAGTAGTAGTATAAGTATTACTATTATTATTATTATTATTATTACTATTATTAGTAGTAGTATTATATAAGTTATATAGTTTGTATATGAAACGTAAACTTGTTTTTTAGGGAAATTGTTTACTTGCTCGCATTACATTCCTGAATTGTTTTATCAAAATGTACGATTTCGGGATCAATATCTACGTACGCATGCTTTGCATTTATTCTGAATTATGAAAACAACTTGATATTTTTGATACATCCTCTCGCACTTCCTGAGTTAAGTTTTTTTTTTTAAGAGAGAATTAACAACTAATTTTGTAACGTCAGTTTATACAAAACATGTTTACTAGTATCCCTGTTTAATAATACGCTACAGTGGCCTCTTAATAAAGGATTCAAGTAAATTCAAAAGAATAGGAGAGGAAAACAACTCGATTATGATGATGATTTTATCATCTGCGTAAACCATTGCGCTATGTGTTGTGCCAAGATTTTTTTTTCCATCCCGTTATTTTCTTCTTGTGTGGTTGCCATGTATACTTGTTACCAGGCATGCCATATCACATTTCGACGACTGTTACACCGTAGTTCTATTTTTAAACGCAGAAAAATCCATTTAAAAGGCACTATCTTTTTCTTTTTTTACCAAATAGTATACTTTTTCGTGCATAGAAAACACATCTCTCTGACGTAGTCCTGTAAGGCAATACCTCAATAAACAAGGAACTGCGCCGGAACTAAAATAATATAACTTTTTGTTTGTATTTGGAAATAATAAACTATTGTGTCAAGTCCATGTATCGACACAGGGGGGATACTGTACCGGCAAGGCTAGTCGTTATATGATATTGTCAGAAATATGCGAATCAGGACATGTGTTTCTTTGATATAAAATATGATTGATTTCAGTAGAGCCAGACGCTGTCTCAGTGACGGAAATAGCCACCAAAAAAATAGGGATTGATTTTTAGTCTAGCCGCGATAATGGCGTCCACTGATTATAACCGGGCCATTTTTTAAAAGCTGATTTGGGCTTGATGGACGCGCAGTGATCAGACAAATACAGACTCTGATTAGTTTACGCTACCGTAACATACCTTACAAAACGCAGAACACATAGGCCCTACTTATCTACTTATTTACTTGGTGTAAACAAAAATGAGAGGTGATTCCGCCACGAATAGAACATGATATGACAGTAACATGTTGTGACATCAAACGCGGTGATTTCTAATGCCAAGGTCAGATTACCATACATGTCACAGGCATGACACTGTAATTAATACTATGAACGGTATGGCCAACCGAGCATGGTGGCTTAGCGGTTAGAGTATCCGCCTCATGCATGGGAGGTCCCGGGTTCGAACCCAGACCGGGTCATACCAAATACTTTAAAGGGGCCCTGCAACCCAAATACATGTTGACCTCTGTTCATCTGTATTAGTGTACACATTCAATATTTGTAAACGGTTTGACCCAAATATGTTTTGTATATTTTTAAACATTTTATCATTTATTTGTCTTCATGTTGCTAAGCCCCACCTCCTAAAAAACCCTCCAGAGCAAATTCTATTGTTGACCTGCAGTGACATCATTTGTCAATCACTGGACAGCTACCATGAGATTAACAAAAGATGAAAGTACAAAAAGAACATCCACACAAAAACATGCCCTGCATACCTCCATGCAATAGCTTAGGCAGTGCTTTTCTTCAGACATAGCAACAGCTATTGTAATTGAAGTTGTGTGAGTTGGTATTCTATTCAACCGTGTGATGCTATTGTGATTAGCCTAATCTGTGGATGTTCTTTTTGTACTTTCATCTTCTGTTAATCTCATGGTAGCTGACCAGTGATTGACAAATGATGTCACTGCAGGTCAACAATAGAATTTGCTCTGGAGGGTTTTTTAGGAGGTGGGGCTTAGCAACATGAAGACAAATAAATGATAAAATGTTTACAGATGAACAGAGGTCAACATGCATTTGGGTTGCAGGGCCCTTTTAAAATGGTACCTTCTGCCTACTAGCCAGGTGCTCGGCATTTATAGAATGGGGAAGGGGAAGTTGATCACACGAGTTACCAGAGGACTAGCCCCCTACTGTAGCTTTCGCTACATTTGGTAGGCGTGTGGCCTAGGGCTAATGAATTGGAGATAGGCGCCGCCTTATGGGCCAAAATTGGCACAGGAATGACTTTTACATATGACTATACGATATAAGTATGGTCGTATAGGGCTTATGTGGATTTTCCAAGGGTTATACCAGGCTCTTAGTTTGTATGTGGTCTACCATTGCGGTCATATTACGATTATATACGACTGCTCTGCGACAGGTAATTTCTAGTAACATTTGGCATACGAAATATGGTCGCGGGGGCTGTGCTGATTTTCAAGTGTTATACGAAGCTCATATTTTGTCTAATACCACTGCGGTCACAATACGATTACATACGACCTCTCTGCTACTGGTTGTAACGTCTATAGTCAGACAGTTGCATCTGCAGGTGTAAGTTGCATGATTGTTTGCGCAATAAGTTGCGAGATATATATGCAACATGTATATATGTTTTTGTATATACATGTATATATATTTTTGTTTTGTCTTTCTTTGTTCGTTTTCTTTCATTACATATTGTTTGATTAAATATTGATTAGACACAATTACCCCTGGGAACCAAATGTTTTTACAAGCATTGCTTCTTTTTGGTTCCCCCATATTTCACGTTATGTTAATTACAAACAAATTGTTGATTATGTAATATTTTATTGTATATTAGTCTACAATTTATTTATTTAATTGTATTTCGTTTATGAATGTATTGTTTGTTTGTATCATTACTTGTTCAACATTTATTTGTGAAATATGGAAATAAATTCAAATCAATCAATCAATCAATCAATATAATTGCACGACCTAGCGTGAGGTCGCACAGAAAGTAGTACGACAAATTGTGCGACTGGTTATCATATATTATACACCCCAAAATACGTGATGTATGACAGATTTAAGACTATTCTACGACCCATCCGTAACTTGGTTCGAAGTGGTTAGCCTTTGAGCATACACAAGATCTTAAGACTTCCCACGACCTCCCGAGACCAGTTGCACAATTTGATGGGATCTCCTGCGATTTGTCTGCTCAATAACCCGGTTGTACAAAGGTCGTTAACTGGTCTTAAGGCGAGTGTGACTGGGCCTCTAGATATATTATAGGACACGAGACTGGCATCAAAGCCCGTCTGCAATTTACATTAGCCGCCGTGATCATTATCGACCGCTTGCACAATGCTATTTGTGGATCTGACCGTCGGGGCAGCACGCCCTTTTAACGTGCGAACCATATGCAAACTATAAATTATACATGATCAGAGTGTCGGACTTAAGAAAATAAAGTCATTAGCTAATTTTCAACGCCAACATTTAGAGAAATACGCGACGAGAGAAAATAATCGCCGGTCATTTACCAACAACGTAAACATGGATAATAATTATGCCCACTAAAGAAAATCAGTGCCAGCTTGAAAAAAACATTCATTAACCTATTTAGAACGTTAAAAGAATATGGAAATATTGCTAAATTTTACAAAATATAGTGGTCTTCGTACATTCTAAAATTGGCCACTTTAGATAATTTATAACTAGCGATTTCAGTGTCGTGGCTGGGGGGGGGGGGGGGGGGGGGGGAATTTATTGCCCCCAATTACCCATGTGGACACAAAGTAAATATAAATTAATAATACTTCTAACAAATGCTATTAGGCACAAGATGCGCCCCGTTTGCCGCTTGCATCCTTCCCTCGACCCCCACACATTCTGCCCCCTGTATAGGACCTCCATACCTAATCACACCCCACCCCCCCCCCCCCCCCCCCCACCCCCACTCCAAGAGTTTTGAACTCATACATTTTCGGACAAACAAATCATAATATTCGGGGGGATTACTTAAAGTTTAAGCAAAACGTGTCTGTTTCGGGCAAAAGCATGCACCTGAAACTCGGTCAAAACACAAGGGCACTTCCAATTCATTCTAAGCCATTCGGTCAAAATCGTGTCATATTCGGGCTGTCGTTTTATTGTCAGTTGAAATCGAAGGGGGGGGGGGGTTAATATTCACAGGCAAAAGACCTTAGCCCCCGGAAAATAATTGTGTACCCGTATAAGCCATTAGCGGGCTATCCTCCAGATAAGTTTGTTTGTAACATAGTATCATAAGTGTAACATGATATTTGTGATGAATTTGTAATTCAAGTAGTGTTGAGATCTAAGTTTGTATTCTACATGAATGTAATGTTTTGATGTATTTTTTATTATGACGATTCGAAAATAACAACAGATAAACAAACAAACAAACAAACCAAAAAATAAACAAACAATATCTATGCCTACGACGGTTATGCATCTGTAAGTTGCATTGTCGATGTACGTTATGTTAGCCTCGACCTTGACATCGCAATGTAAAGGTCACGAATTCAATTCCCTATACGTGTGTCCCTCCATCTCAAAGAGACATCATAGACCTTTATCAACAATATGCTGCCAGTTAAAAGAAGAGATTACATCTTACGTCTTAGGGATAGTTGAGTTTTGGTAAAGAGGGCACTTAACAAAATATTTGTTTGTGAGATAATGAAAAACTGACTGTCAAATTTGAAAGAACATACAATTTTAATGACAGAATAAACTTTATTTGATCAAAATCGGTTCAGAAACGGCTGAAATATCCATAAACGTATTTGTATTCAAAAGTTCTCCGCCAGGGGATATTTTTACTTTTTAGAAAAATTTAAACAAATGATTATAGACTACTTTGAAAAAAAATCTAAATATGTTTTTAAAAAGTTATTGATGATAGTTCTATTGAATCATTATTTTAACAAAACAGCAAATGCACAATTTTGTATGAAAAATGGCTAAAACCAATGGGTTTTTTAGAGAGCGCCCTCTTGAGTTGTAGCGGCTCTTTTTGAATGATAACAGGGGTTTTACTTAGTCGTTTGTAATTGTGTATACTTTTCGAGCATGGTGGAGTTATAACTATTAGTTTGTATCGTAATGGTGCAGGTTTTGGTTACTAAAGTTAAGTTTGACCAATACTCAACTATCCCTTTAACCCTTTAGATGGCCAGTGCATTACAACTCATTTCGAAACCATGGATTTGCGTGGCGCAAATTTGCAACGTTGTTACTGTGAGCATGGTAAGAGTTAATGGCTCTGTGCATCAAGGTTGAAGTTTTTTGCAAAGACTAGAATTTGCAATATTGAATTTTCTTGTTCTGTAGTTATTCCGTTTCCTTTATTTAGCAGTCACTTGCAATCAGTCATTTTCGAATCTATGAGAGCGCAATTTATACGGTGCAGCAATATCATCGATTCTTTATGATTTTGTATTGTTTATTGAGATATAGACATAGCATATACAATCTTATATGAAAAAAAAAAACAGACTACGCTTTAGTTTCAGCTAGTGAAGACAATTTTCATTGCTATGGTGCATTGGTTTTGTTTAAAATCGTTATGTCGAGTTATGGTTCTTTATGTTGGTATACCTCATATTAAAATGTTATTTAAACGGATAGTTAAGTTTTGGTATACTGCACAACAATTTTTTTTTTGGTGAGATAATGAAAAACTGAATTTCAAATTCGAAAGAGCATACAATTTTAATGACAGAATAAACTTTATTTGATCGAAATCGGTACAGAAATGGCTGAAATATCCATAAACATAACCTTTTGTAATATTGTGGGGCCCCACAATAATTATTCGATAATTTTGAACCAGCCGTTGAATTTTTTGTTATGCTTCCTCTTTTCAAAAATGTACAAAAGATGTATAAATAGTTGTTGATTATCTCTCTATCTAATCACTATTTCAACAAAAACATCACATGCACAATATTTTATTTAAAATGGTTCAAACCAATGATTTTTTAGAGAGCGCCCTTTTGAGTTTTAATGGCTCTTTTCGAATGCTAACAGGCTTTTGACTTAGTCATTTGTAAGTTTGTATTCCTTTCGAGCATGGTGGAGTTATATATGTTAGTTTGTAATGTAATGGTGCAGGTTTTGGTTACTAAAATTCAAATTTGACCCAAACTCTTTACCAAAACTCAACTACCTCTTTATGTTCTTTACATTTCATCCATTCAAGTAAAGTAACAAATATGTAGCAATTTTACTCAAAATTGTTAATAATGTTGTCATCGATAACACTGTAAACACCTAACGCCTAACCTGGAAAAGTGCGTCAGTTATCTTGTTCAAGGCGAAATAATTATGTTATTAGCAAAGAGTGAAAGACGTGCAGGAAACACCACAAAAGAACAAAATTCTAACAATCATTTTTACGATCATTCTTAAAAATGATCTCTGAGTACAACAATGGATCCACAATACACGTGCGTAACGAGTAAGCAAAGTCCTTAAACAAACTTAAAACGCCCTTCATTCCAAACCAGACCTTTTTATACAATACCAACACCAAAATCGTTTACAAAACAACCAGATATAAGCCTATTGTTCCTAAGTTTTCAATGAACGCATGGAACAAATGAAAACCTTCAACAAGGGTTTATTTAATGACTATTTACATAAGTGGATATAATACCGTTTGGTTAATTGAGCACAACAATTTGTACGTGCGTGGTTTTGTTATGTTTAATTAGCAAGACCTTTTCTCAAAAATATTCTTTAGTTGAAGTTGTTATTTGTATTCATCTATTATATCACATAATGTTTTTATAAAATTCGTAATACTCAGGCTATGAACAAATAATTCTACCACCCACATATTAACAAAAAATGGCATAACAAAAAACAAAAAAAAACTTGCGTTCATTAACTCTATCGTCGATAGCTGTTCATCTTCAATTGTCTTTGTAATATCCATACATTATGTGATTGCATTTATAATGTTTTTATGTATGTTTAGAGCACTATATAACCTCTGTGTATTTGGCGATATATAATTAACTAAATTGTATTGTATATTGTCGAATGAATTTCTTAATTATTAATTTTATTCGTGTGTTCTCTTCAAAATGGGTAACTGCGTCATCATGGTCATTAAAGGTTTAAGTAAACAAACCAGAAAAATACGTTTAGTCATATTATGACTAAATTAGAGTAAAGTAATTTTAGGAATACGCTTATAGGACATTGAAAGAATATTTCTAAAATTAACCAAGTTGTATTAACTACTTTGACTATTCATATATGTTTTTGCAATAATCATAATACACGATGTATTTCTATATATACACATGTATATAATTGGGAAGACAGCTTTACGTGCATATGTCACTGTCGAAACGTAATCAATGTAGGTGAGTGATTTCCATGAAGGGAAATCCATAATAAAATCAATAAAAAGCCATGGGTATATAGCCGTGATTCATGGACGCCGATATACATTCTTATAATACAATGATGTAGCATGTATTAAAGGGACTAAGTAATATTGTCCAAATCCTCAAAACTTACTTGGAAGTCTAATGGGGTATACCTTGTTTTATTCATATTCAATAAAAGCACGGAACAGGTTTCGGTTTTTCAAAATTCCATTTCGTTCAAAAGATATTTACGATTGAAGGGTTCAGATATGAAACTGCCTACGGGATAATTTCATGCTGTGTACAAAGTAAGTACAATGAGTTAGTGAAAATCACTTTGCATTTTTGCTCATATCTCAGCCCCAAAAACATCCAATTAACGTGAAATGTTGACACATTACTTTGTGGACATATCAAATCACTCCAATACACATTTTATTAATCACTCATCACTTTTGGCACTTGCCAACACAGTTACTTGATCCCTTTAAACTGGGTAGGTTGTTGACATGAATTCATTAAAGGAAACAGTCAAAATCATCTCAAATGATCATAATAATACATAATATACATGTAATTACGAATCTATGTTGTAAGTGTACATCCAATTCCAATTTGGAATGATCTAGCTTTGAAGTCTTCAATCATGCTATAAGCTGCCAGGGATAAAACAAGGGCGGATGGTGATATAAAACTTCTCAGAATTCAATTTTGTACAACATTTCAACGTACACCTATACGATGTTCACAAACTTATCAAAATAAAGCAATGTGATTGAAATGTTGGACTATTCATCCGTTACAGTATTATCATGATAATATACGTAGTATAGATACGATTCCAAAATTATGTTTATACAACCATGTATACGCTCCAATTCCACTATACGCAATGAAATAGCTTTTATGTCCGGAAGTATCTAAAGGATTTGGATATTATGGTGTCCAATGTTCACGGTATATCAGTTCAGTTGTATTTCTTCAAATTATAAAAAAAAACAAGTGCATGTACATTATGAATTGACAGCAAAGAAAATGGAGACTACAGATACATAACACAGCTTGAGCAAGGGTAGTCCTCGTAACATAGTACATAAGTATAATATCTTTGGATTAATACAATAATGCAAACATGCATGGGCAAACATAGGGATATAGTATAAAGGTAGAATATTTACATACTAGTAATCATAAGAAATAAAAGAATAAACAAAAACAACAGAAACATACGCATACATATATACGCACACACTCACATACATACACACATTCCTATTCATGTAGTTCATAGAAATATAACCATGATACCATAATTATTATGCATTATTATCAGATTATCACGTATAAATACATTTAAAAAAAAAAACAATAAAATAGTTCTCTAATAAAGCTATAACACTTTACTTATTCATATTGAAAAACTAATTTATTAATACAGAAATTAAAACAGTTTGATTTTCTACTCTCCCCGATCCATTTCCAGTAATCATGTATATAAAAAGCATCACACATGGATTCTCGAAATGGCCTATTTTATACTAATTGTATAGTATGCATGTGACCAGGTTGCCTGGCAGGAATGCTCCCAGTGAGTGGGAAACGTGCACTTTGTGTGTTGGATCCGACTGATTGCAGAATGCATCCGATGACCGGGGTAATAAGATCATTCACTCTAAAAACACCCGGGTCAGAATTGACCCGGAAAAGAGTCCGTTGGGGCCACACTCCGTTCAGGGTCAAAAAATGACCCGGAATAGGGTCATGAAGACCCGGAATGGGGTCACATCTGACCCCATTCCGAGTCATGTTTTGACCCGGAAAAGAGTGTGGCCCCAACGGACTCTTTTCCGGGTCAGTCTGACCCGGGTGTTTTTATAATTGTAAAGCACTTATAGAGACGACTATCAATCGTGATAGGCGCTATATAAATCGAGTATTATTATTATTACATTTGAATGTACCGGATAAAAACATTAACGCTAAACATGTTTATAGTATATTCTGTCATTAATTACCAACATTTGTTTTGGCCCTCTCGACTATTCACATTTTTGATAATCACAGTATATAGGCTATAGGTAACATGAATGCAATTTCTGAAAAATGGTTTATACATAAACAGTTAAATTCCAATATGCAATGGTCTATAGATATTCGTGCATAATATGCATCTTCAGCATATTGAGTAATGTTAATGAATACAAATAAAGGCATATAATATGTTTACATTTTATTAACACTAAGATACTTCAAAACTAAATCATTATAAATGTAAAAAATAAGGCGGGTTTTAATATAACTCTTTCAAATATTCATCCTCATTTACTAAATAATAATAATAATGGACGATGATTCCTAATAACAGGAAAACTATATATTTCGCCCATTCATCTCCCAATAATGATTATAGAACATGGAATCTCTCTGTTCGCCATCGGGACATGTCAGTATTGTCGTTAATTGAATTTAATTAATGTATGCAAGCTATTAACGTTCATATGAATCAATCAAATAAATCAATAAAATACATAAAATATTAATAGCCGTGATTCATTAGCTGATGTTGTTCTAAGCAACATATGGAATTGACGGTGCATGTGATAATTACCCATAGTGTTCTACAAAATGTACGGTGTTTTAACCAATGCATTTGTATCGAATAGATTATTGAACTTGTTATCTGTTAACTATAATCATGTCGTTGTATTTCGTGTAATATAATTACATATAGTCGATTTTGATGTTTAGGATTGGGACTGGAAAGTATCTTAGCAAAAAAATGCTCACTTACCTTATATTTTAGATGCAGAAGACATAAAGACGTGTACAAACTGTTTCCCGCTACTTTACAGCGCGGGGCAGCGACCCGCGTTAGATCCACGCAACAGAGAGTCGCCTGATAATAATTCCCATTATTCCACGATCACCACGTCGATCTATCATCCGATTGAGACGTCGTCGATGTCAGGCGAGATGATCACGAGGAGAACTCAGATATCCATCTAATGTCATCCATGTCACTTGTTTTGTTTAATAAATCCGATTATATCAATTCGCCCCTGATTCGATGGCGCTCGTCCGAAGCAATGATTCCCCGTCTATAGTAGATGTCGACCGACTAGTCTCCCTGTAATGTCATTTTCATTATTTATAACCTGTTTACGAGGTAGGCATATGCAATCAGAGAGTGAGCTAGAGAGAGGGGGAGAGGGAACACTAAAGGTTGTATGTAATGTAATGCATGCGAGCGCATACACGATACAGTACGGTATACGGGTACGGGGACACCACGCGGTAGATGAGATAATGAAAGAAAATTAGCGCCAGTCTAGTTTTAATTGTCTCATGCGTTAACTTAACGTAACGGGGGCTGGCATGGGCAGGTTTGTGTTAAAAGGAGGCGTGAACTGAGAATCGTGATGAAAACAGGCTGCTCGTATCAATGCGTGGGCTCGTGTATAGTACTGATGGTATGATGCTTTTCTAGCAGTATAGCTGTTGCTGCGTTATCAATATTATTAAACATCGCTGATATATATACTAGCTGTACCTATATGGCGGAAGTCGTACAAACAAATTATCCGACAGATTTTGCCCGACTAGGTAGTCGTGCAGCGTATGCGATGGTTAATACAGTCGATGGGATTTAGGTGCATATGGGAGTACATCTGCATGCATGTCGCATACTATACAAGTTGATGGAAAACAAGCGAGCATGCATTTCACGCATGCCGACCGTCGTATACCAAATGCAAAGTATGGCATTTACGCATCCCCATCTCCAGGTCTCCATGTATTATAATGTTTTGTTGTCCCCTTCCCAAGTGAATAGAAATATTGCCAAATATAGTTAATGTGAATTATACTATAACACATATATGTTAATATATACCTTTAAAGTGTATGGGTTGTGCATGCAGGGCTGTAACGGTTGATGAAGCAAAAAGTTGCTTTCGAAAATAATGGCGCCAACATTTTGATGGCGCCTTTTCCAAAGATGAGTATCGCGAAAATAATGTTATTATGCTTCTTGGATTCATACAACACATCATTATATTAGTATTATTCTATAGCATTTATATAGATATCGGGTGCTCTCCCAAAACAACATTAGCCTAGAGGTAGTTGCAAAGTGACGAAGTTTGCCAGATCAGCGATCATGAAAATAATTGAAGAACAATTTTCACGCTTTTAAAATCGCTGCATGCTTCCTGTATACATGGTATAACTCTTCAAAGTGCGGTAGTGTCCAAATCCACATGCACCAACATTGGTGACTCGTACATTAAAGGGCATCAAGCGTGGGGATGCTACACAGCGGGTCGCCATTTTGAACTAGGCTAGTTTGCGCGCACCGCATGACACTGAGCTAACGTGCATCACGCACCGTGCGCATCGCGTACGCAAGATGGCGCCGCGCATATGATTTGACGAATCTGAACTACCTTTAACTTGTTAGGACTTAATTTTCTCTAATACACATACCGTCAAACCTGTCTTAGTGGCCACAAGTGATCACCCTATACAAATAAAAACAATTGCATGGAACCTGTCTGTCTATAGAAGTCATCTGTCTACAATGGCCGCTTTTATGTTTCCCTTAGGTGGTCACTATGCACAGGTTTGATCGTTCATAACTTCATGTTATAATGGCTACCAAAAATAATTAATCAAGTTCTAAACATCCGAAAGTAAATATGTAAATATATTTTGTTTAACGTATTAATTGTTTGTTTGTTTATTGTATTTAATCATGGTATATACAATTGGTTAAAAATGCCCGCTTTCAGCTACAAGCTTTTTTTCTTCAGAAGGGCCGTAAACAAAATAATATAGTGATATAAACAATAACAGACCATATACGTTACGTAGAATTATTAAATGGGAGAAAATAATGCAGTTTTATACCAATGCTCCGAAAGCGTGATAGCTGAAATGTTATATTGATTCATTAAACTTTCTTTGGTTAAGTAATTATATCAATAATAATAATAATAATAATGCATATATATAGCGCATTTTCCATATAAAATGTTGCAAAGCGTTGTTCAAGTTCACGTTCAAGTTCAATTCATTTGCTCTTAAATATAATGAATGAAAAGAAGAGCTTAATTCAAAAAGGCAAATTTGTACACATGCCTATGGCAATATGGAACGTTTCATATTTTGATTTTGAGTCATTTGTCCTAGAATTTGAATTTCTATATAGCTACATAGCTCATTAATGTACTGATATCGTTAACTCAATTAATGTTATGAAAATGGATTTAGCGTCTTTTGGTACTAAAGGCCCAGTCCCATCTTTTGTCTTTAACCATCGCGGTAGAAAAATCGCGGCAGAAAAAAAATTGCGGTCCCATAGTGGCGATTTTTACGGCGACTCGCAACGGATTATCATTCGTAGAGAAAATCGCTCGAGTCGTCGCGAGTCGTTGTAATTCGTTCTTCAAACCGTTGCGCATCGCGAAGAACGCCATGACTCGTGTTAGCACAACGATAGTTTTGAACCGGTTCAAAACTGTCGCCATGTCGCAACGATTTCCTCACATTATTTTAATGGAACAATCGGACAGTGCACAATATGAACAATCGGACTTGTTTGAGTCAGTTCAAAAACGAGCTCTTCGTATAATAAATCACACACTTGTCATACACTGAAGCTCTTGGTTTCTTGAAATTAGAAACATGTGTGTTTACTACTCTTTCAAAAATTGCAAAACCCTGATCATAAATTAAATTACCTTCTTCCAGAGCGTACATTCCGGATATTGCATATCATTTGTGTAGTGGTAGACAAATATGCCCACCAGATGCAAAACAAACCGCTGCAAACATGGCTTTATCCCGTGGTGTTTGTATAATCTTCAATAATAATGTGTTTTATATTAATTTTGATATATATTATTTTGTCAAAATGTTATATTGTATACCCTTAAGTTCCCTCTCTCGCTCATATTATAATGAAGTAGTAAATGATGATAGATATCGATGCATTTTCTCTTATTTATTAATTGATAACTTGTTAAAGCAGCAACCGTGTATTACCCAACTTAAATCATTATTTGTATGGATACTATGGTTGTTATGGATACACATATGTCACATATGTTAGTGTATAAGTATATTTATTATACATATCTAATTAATCAAATTATAGATGCTAGAATACGTATGGGCGTCCCCTTTGTTCCTCTTCTTCTTCTTCCCCTTCCTCTCCCCTCCTCCTCCTCCTCCTCCTCTTCCTCTTCTTCTCTTTCTTTTTATCCCTCTTCTTCTTCTTCCCCTATTACTTCCCCTCCCCCTCCTCTTCCTCATCCTCTTCTTTTTCTCCTCTTCCCCCTTATCCTCTATCGCCTCCTCCTTATTTCCTCTCCCTCGTTTTCTCCTTCGATTTTTCTTCTCCTTTCCTTCTCCTTCTCCTTCTCCTCCTTCTTCTTCTTATTCCCTAAATATTCTAACTCAAACTGCGATCGTGGATTGATTGTGTATGTTAACTTCGTAGGCGAGCTATACAGGGTGGCCCCAAAAAACGGAACGGGGCACTTCCCAAAATAAAGTACCAAAATAAATATGTCCATCGGATGTCTTTTCCAATGAAAAATGATACCAAGAACAGTCATTTTGGTCGTGGAGTTTTTGTTTTAGGGCGCTGTGAGTGACACCTTGTCAGGTTCCCATTTTTGTCAGTGCCCAATTCGCACTTCCTGCTCGTCATAGCATCGAGCAACTATGCCCATTCTCTCGGTACACGGCTGAATGCACACTAACAATGGCGCGCGTATTGCTCGTTGTATGACGGGCAGTAAGTGCGATTTAACAGGCACTGACTTGGTGAAAAAATTGACAAAAATGGGAACCTGACATGGTGTCACTCACAGCGCCCCAAAACAAAAACTACACGACCAAAATTACTGTTCTTGGTATCGTTTTTCATTGGAAAAGACACTCTATCCGATGGACATACTCATTTTGTTACTTTATTTTGGAAAGTGCCCCGTTCCCTTTTTTTTTGGCCACCCTGTATAGCGAAATAAGCGTCAAACTATTTCATCCACTTTCAGGACATACCTTGCTTGTTACATGTTCTACCACGGTCATACTATTCCTGACAGTTGATTAAAACATTTTGTCGCGTTGGTTTTGTGTCGGTTCGTATTGGTTCGTTCTGATTCGTGTTGATTCGTTCTGATTCGTTGTAGTTCGTCGTAAAAATCGCCACTGATGGGAATATTGTAGAACGGAAAGCGGCAATCTTCACAACGAAGCGATACGAGTCGCAGCGAATTACAAAGACGTGAAACGACTTGACAAGAATATGCAACGGCATATACAACGATTTGGGGTGAAAACCTAGAGGAGTGGTCACACTGAACACGAATCCCCACGAATAGACCCACGAATGCAGTACGAATTGGTACAAATCAATGGCAAGCCGTTTTTAACATTTATTCCTATTTCTTGATATCAAGAATGCATTCTCGATATCAAGAAATGCATTCTTAAAGGCATATATGCGTGGGTTATTAGACGCGTGGATCCATCTTGCGCACTTTTACGCACGGTACGTAATCCCCATTGGCTCAGTTATAAGTAGCGATCGCAAACTGTCCCCACTTCCGAATACCCGAGTAAAAAATGCATAACAAATAGTCGCGTTCGGAATGTTTGTACTAGTCGAATGGAGATCCATCAGAGATGTTTACGAGCGAAAATATCACGTAACACGCTTAACCGCAAATACTTCAAAGCGCCGCTGTTTGATGTCTTAGGTGATAGCGTGAGAAATTCTTGCTGCATGCAATTTCATAAGAAGGCCCGTGTTCAGATATTTCGAAGCACCGCTCTTCGATCGATCCAACACATATCGTGAGTTTACCTCGAGAGATTACGGTGGAGTCGAGTTGGAATTTGCTGACTACCCTTTATAACCCACGCATATATGCCTTTAATATCAAGAAATACTTTTCGGTATTGGTAATACTTGATATCAAGAAATAAACTGATATCAATAATTCAATTATTGATATCAAGAAATAGGAATAGATGTTAAAACGGCTTGCCATAGATTTGTACCAATTCGTACTGCATTCGTGGGTCTATTCGTGGGGATTCGTGTTCAGTGTGACCACTCCTTAAGCGATTTTCTCGACGAATGTCAAATCGTTGCGAGTCGCCGTGAAAATCGTCAGTATGGGACTGGGCCTTAAGCTCTTCGATTAAACTACTGCACGAACACGGACGGTTGTGACCATTAAAGCGGTGTATTAACTTTGTCAAATTCAACCCAAATCACTCGGAGCCTTCTAACAGTCTAATAGCCTTCTAAATACACCCCTCCCCCCGAACAATAAGTATATATTAATTCTCCAATCTCTGTGTTCAATGAATCAATCACATTATGTTTGTGCGCACTATGCGCGACGTTTATTTATGCGATTAAAGGTATGCTCATCGAACAAAATCAAAGCGCACGCGTTACGGGATCCTATGCGAGCACGAAGCTTTTAGAGCCACTGTACATCTACGGACGTAACCAATACTTTCTCGCCAAAATTGATGGCTAAGTTCCGCTCACTTCAGTTTAGTCGATTTATAGTGTGATTAATACGGCGTCGCGGAGTGGCGCTTGGCCCCTAGTCATCGATATGGTTATAGGTCCCTGCCACATTTGCAACATGTTTACAACAGGTCTACGACAGAAAATTAGGGAAATTATCCTTTGGCATTCGTGGGTGTGTCGTACGAAGTTTACCCCTAGGTTGAATCAATGTGACAGCGAGCACTAATTAGTGCCGCAGTATACCATGTACTCCAAACAGGTTACTAGAATGGAATGCATTCGAAGTAGAGATGGAGTATTGGAGTAGCATGCCAGTACATTTTTTAAGCCACTGCAATGTCAACCGATGACTTGCGGGCATGTAATGTTTGATTGTGCATCCCCGCTTCATCCCACCTATCCCGCGGTACTCTAACATACCATATAGGGGCGCCACCAGTGGCTTTGCCAATCAGTTTCGTATACAGTATATCTTTCTCTGTTATTCGCCTTTCTCGCTCAGAGCATTACTCAGCTTGTATACCACAACACATGGGCGTCGATCTGTCATTGATACCCATTCATCAGGGGGATGATCTATTCATTCATCCCCCCCTGATGAATAGGTATTACGTAACTATCGACGCCCATGCCACAACAGCATAATACACGTTAATGCAGCGCCAGAAGGGTTAAACTGACAGCTATTTACTTGAATGGAAGGCGATCGGGAAAGGATTGAAGAAGCATTATCAGTACTTAAGTCATGGCATGTCAACCAATGACTTGCGGGCATGCATTTTCGATGGTTTACCACAATGCACTCCTGATGTAGCTCCAGGGGGTTAAACTGACAGCTATTTATTTGAATGGAAAGCCTTCGGGGAAGGATTGAAGAAGCATAACAGTACTTAAGTCATTGCATGTCAACCGATGATTTGCGGACATGCATTTTCAATTGTTTACCACAATTCACTCGTAATGCAGCGCCAGTGGGTTAAACTGATAGGTAAATTGGAATGGAATGAGTAGAGAGAATGTAGCATGGGCTACAGTAGTTAAAGGGGAAGTTTAGTTTTGGTAGAGAGGGCGCTGCACATCGCAATTTTTTTGTGAGGTAATGCAAAACTGAGTGTCGAATTTGAGAGAACATGCAATTTTAATGGCAGAATAAACTTTATTTGGTCAAAATCGACCCAGAAACGGCTGAAATATCAATAAATATATCTGATCTTATAATTATTTGGGGCCCACTTTTTCAAAAATTTTCAACAAGCCAGTTT
>JBAMJV010005044.1:0-61100 GCA_037951105.1 Echinarachnius parma | reverse complement strand
GCTAGTTGTGCAAAGGATAGATATCCCCCACCATTCACCCTGTCATATACCCCCAATCTATTCCTGTGATGTTTATATGCATGTCTATATATAGGCGACATTTGGGGAGGGTATGTGGGTAGATTATTTGTATGTATATCTTTAGAAGTATGCTAGTTATGCAAAGGAGAGATATCCCCCACCCTTCACCCTGTCATACCCCCAATCTATTCATGTGATGTTTTGTATTGTTATGGCAAATTATTAGGGGGATGCGCCCCCAGGCAACATCACTGCATGTAGAGGTTGCTCCCCATGTACTCCTTATTTTTTAATAACACAGTGAATGAAAAATATAGATTTTCAGACAGTGTGAGCACATTATTTATCTTTTATGTCAACCAGTTGCAAATAACTACAAGTCTGTTTTGTGTTAGTATCTAACATGCGCACACACACACACACACCCACACTCACACATACTCTGCGGATACATCACTACACAGAGCCCACATTTACATTCAAGTACAGTCAAACCTGTTATAGCAGCCACCTTTTTATAGCAGCAAACCTGCCTATAATGGCCACCAAACATGATCCCTTGCAGAGAAAAGGAATGTAATGGAACCTGTCTATAGTGATCACCTTTCTACAGTGGCCACTTTGATTGGCAGTCATGGTACACAGGTTTGACTGTACATTTTCATGCTTCTAGCCGTTTTCCCCCTTTACCTGGTACTATGTGTGCATTTTTTACATTTCAAACTAATAAAATCGCCTGTTTGTGTATGCTGGTAAATTGTACTTTTTTGAAGTAGGATTTACATTCCTGAAATTTGAAGCAATGCAAATGGTTGAATAACTTGTGTATTTACACAGCATTTTCACATTTTATGAAAATCAATTATATAACAATATGCAATTATTGTTATTTGGATACTTTGTATTTAATTTTTCAATAAATGCAGAAGCAACTGTTACAAAAAATGAAATACTGGGTGATTGATTCAACTTTTGGATGTGTGCAGATCATGTAGTGTCTCTGTGAATTTATTTATTTATTTATTTATTTATTTATTTTGGTATACATTTCAAACTGATCAGCAGCAGTGCTGAAAGGATCAGTGTACATTGAACATCAAAACATACATAGTATAAACAATACAATATAGCAATTGTTACATTCGAATTTGAATGAATTGGAACAACAAAATTTACAAAACTAAATCACTATAAAATAAACAAAGCTACATTACACAAAGAATAAATATCAGATAATTGTGCATAATTGTGTCTCATACATTGTCCACCTAGCCATTTGGTTGATCCTGATCTATGAAAAATACAATTGAGTTGGCCGACCCTTCAATACCCTGCACATAATAGGGGAAGCCTCTGTGAATCCAAGCAAAAGGAGGGTTAAAAGGACAATTGGCATAGTGATACACACTCACATTTCTTCATGGGTGTTATTAGCAACTTCAATCATACATTATATCAATAACCTTGTACAATTATTCTGAATCATATTATTTATTAGTATTTCATCTGAGAAAAACAATGGTTTGTTTGAGTTTTAAAAAATGATAAATTTATGTCATACACTATACAGGGAAACCCCGTTTAGCTCGCTTATAACGAGGTACCGTACTGCCCACTGATTTGAACTACAAATTAAAAACATCCTTTTTCATTAAATCATAATTACCTTTATCACATGTAATAGGGAAGACAAGAAAGATATATTATCAAATTTATTTTGATTGAATTTGAAAAAGATAACAGATTGTTGCTATGAGCACTATTCGGTCATTGTTACTTCCCGCAACAAAACTTATCTTTGTTGATACAGTGGAACCTCCTAACAAGAGGTACCGGATACAGCGATGATAATTTTACACGTCAAGGATCTTTGTATTTTATTATTTTTAAGCCCAGACACAAGATACCCGACATAAGGTATTCAATCCAATTGTGCCCGAGGTGCTTGTTATAATAAGGTTTTGTTAATTTTTGCCAAAATGTGTGCGTGAATAATTCCATGCTAAAGAGTTGTATTTGAGAAATGAACTGTTTATGCTATATATCAATTTGAAGGCCTTATCGGTAGGGCCTTAACCCCTTGACCACAGGAACCAAGTGGGTTGTGTACAAAGTCTATGGGGATTTCATAAACTCGTAGGGAACGGGTTAATTTGGCATCAGCATGGTGAGGGATCTGTGGGCAATCACTGGCCGAACATCCCTGCCACTTCCCACGGTCGACGTCCACATCTAACATGTCTCATACGCTAGAAAGTCCTGCTCCAATATTATGGTGTTTTCGCTCAGCGACGTACAGAGCTTTCAACGACGCAGGGAGCGATCTATTGCCCCGTTCACCGCGCTCAAATAACTTTCGTTGACAAGCAGTTTCGCTAATTTGGTGAAGGCGGACGTACATTCGTAGACTGCATGACGTCACATCTCGTTGTCACAAGCAATGTATAGACAACGCATGGCTGGCTTGTATTGTTAACACGCCAACTAATTGTCTATGTACTACACATGATAGCAATGTGCTGAATGTTTACCTCGCTACAAGCATGTTGATTGGTTGACCATAGAGCTGTATCGTGCCGTCGCATAATAACCGGAATAATTCTGACCAAAGTGTGTCGCAGATTTAAACCCAAGAACGGTCGGCCCGCTGTTACTGTAGGAAGTTCTTGATTTTGCACACGAACTGCAGGATTCCCCGTTTGCAAAAACCTGCTAGCTTAGTTCCTTGCTAATGGACGTTGTGGGTCCGTTTCCCGCAGGGTATGAGCATGGCGACTGAAGGGTCTGCGAGAACTTGGGTGTTGGCGGCCTGGTTATTTGTTCTGGGTGGTGTGGTATAGTGGGTGTGTAGAATCTTGATGGGTCTTGAAGAAATCTATAGAGAGGGTGAGATTTGTGAAAAAAGGAATGCAATCAGATAAATAGTAATGTGTAAGTCATGTGCACTTATTGCACAAAATGAACCACAAACATGTATTCATGTAGTAAAAATAGGATTTGATTTCTAATCAACATGGACCAAATTTGTTATTTTCCCTTCAGTTTGTTATTCAGCTGTTAGGATCGAAGCTACACTATAATTATTGACTCTAATTTTATTCCATTGTCAATTTTTCAGTAGCAGTTTTCATCTGTTTTTCAATCGGTATACAGTATACAGTATGCCTAATGCATTTGTCTCTAATAAGCAAAATAATAAATCTAAGGTCCACATTCTGAAAATATTGCAGATACAAAATAAAATCATGCTAAAATAATTTTCATCATTCTGAAAATGGTGTAAGGGAATGCAAATTCTACAATGCATTGTGAATCTTTTCTCATGTCCAGTAATGTCGGCCCTTGTTTATTGAGATTTTCTGTTATATAACATAACAATCAAGCCCATGATAAGTTTTCAAAATATGCGCTCATTGCACATTCTTTCCTCCTCTGACATTTATCTGTGTTGTTTTCCCAGTTTCGAATCCCAGTGAGATCACTTTGTGCAAGTATAGCAATTGACACACAATGGTATGCCAAAATAAACTCTCATTGATTTTGCCTGCTAATTTGAAGATGAAATTCTAGTTTCAGAACACAGATCTATCATTTATCTCTGTCCACAGTCCAAGAAAAAGGTTCTCAATGAATTACCTTAACCATAAGTCAATCGGGGTCACCACCAGCACAAATCGTGTGAGTCGTGTCAGCATGCAGATTGCACGTCCATTCTATCGGTACTCGGAAATCCTCTATGTATAATGTCGAAGAGAACAGCCACATCCAATGCTATAAAATGAGGATAAAAATCAAAAAGTTGCTTAATGATGGCAATTGGTATGGAAAGTCAATTGCCTTATGTAAGACAAAAAGAAAACACTGATCATCCAAGGTTTTTGATTGCCAAGCCTAATATCTAATCATTAGACTAATGAAAAAAACTTGTCCTGAAGTAAGAGATTTGCAGATTAGTCGGAATTTTCCATGGAGGCGGAGGGGGGGGGGGGGGGGGGGGGGGTGAGGTGGGTCACACAAGGGAGCAGAGCTATGCGGCTTTGTACGGCAACAACATGGGCGGCGGGCCGGTACAGAAAGTTTGACATATTTGACGTAGTCGTACAACATTTCCTAAGCCGAGAGTATGATTTAGTATTGGTTTAAAATTTTCGACATTTTCGAGGCCGAGACCACGGTTCTTCGTACTTTACGAGGTCAAGACCGCTAAAGTATCATCTCGGACCAGTAAAAATTTGAAATTGGGAGGTGGATCAATCCACCCAATGCACCACCTGACCACCACAATTCACAATGACAATAATTTTTTTATTTTGCAACATTTCACTTTTGTCTTTTGAGTTAGACCGAGTACTACACAGACACAGTGCATTCCAGACCATAGACCTAACATTATCAAAAATGAGCATCGATAAAAAAACACAAAAAACGGATTACCCATTCTATATCAAATTTGAGAAGGCCCATCATTTCATAATCGTAAGTCATAACAAAAGAGATATCAACATAACTAGATCGGCAAATCTATTGCTTTCATGGCCTCTTTGACATGATTATCATTGTCATTTTCACAGTGAAAAAGACAATAATAATGTCAAAGAGACCATGAAAGCGATAGATTTGTCGATCTACACTCAAACTTGAATTGCTGATTCTGTAATTGGGCTCTTGACTTGGGAGGACGTACCTTAGACGGGGCTTCGATCGGCGCGCTGAGCTGTCCCGGCCGTGCATGACCGTGCGTGTCGTCTCTTCGATCACCTGCAGCTTCTCAGACTCAGCTCTGCATGCATCTCAATTATCAACCAAATTGTTGTTTTTTCTTCTTGATGAACCTCTAGATCTCCTCCCAGGCCGCATTCTCATTCGCATTTTATTTGTAGATTCTCAAACGGTTTCTTGCTAGTGGTATTTAGTACACAATGCAAATATGCACAGTACTTCGCTCACTACTACCGCTGTAGCTGTACGCGTATCGTACACGTATTACGTACGTACCGGCTCTCTACGAACGTACGTCTATGACTAGCTGTATGCAATATAGCCGGGCGGGGATCGGCCACAATATAGCAGGCACAATATAGCAGGCACGACAAGGTCAAAGGTCACCTAAGACGTTGATTAACGCTTTAGAAATAAAAGATTTAAATGATAATTATCTTCATACTAAAGGGACATTTGAAAAAATCGAACCCTATTTTATTCCTCTCTTACCATAAGCTAAACAACACGGTAGAAGAGAAACGAGGAAGCTCCAAGTCATTTTCGTGGATTTGGACACTTTACATGATTCACTTTAAATTTGCATATAGAGTTCATTGAAAAACAATTTCAAGACAGCAAACTACCTACAGGTGAGCTTAAAAAGGAGCCCCCCCCCCCTCCCCCCACCCTAAAAAAAAAAAAACCTGTAGCCTATCAAATTTCCATAGGCAAGGGGTTAATACATGTATGGGCATCCACAGACAAGCCCCACTTTACATATTAAAATGCAAACTGCATTAACCAATTGCTAATGTGCTGAGATAATTGACGCAGACCATGCAGACACCACATAATATTAGTGGTGAAGTGCTCTTTCTGTGGCCATAATGTGTCTCTCTCCTTGTGTTGTATGCATTGACGATATACATGTAGCCTGTGGGCCAAGGCAAGAATGCTCCCCAGGGAGTGGAGCAAAAGTGGTCAAACGCGTAAGCCGTTAAAAGGGTGCTTAGCCACACGTAACTATTCTTAACCCATTCAGGAGGGACTGATTTTGCTACAGCATTTATTCTCCATTGACCATTTAAGCCCAAATATTTTCGGGACCAGTCCTGAACGGGTTAATTATAATAATAGAAATGATAGGGGCTACGTATAAAGCGCACGTTCCTTCACTCGACGCTTGCGGTGCATCATTATTATTGTCATTGTATCAATCTAGCGCACAAGTTTGCAATATTGTCCTAGCACCCTTCAGGCAATTCTAAACATTTACATGTCCATTTGCAGTTTGACTTAATTCTGCTCTAGACTATTGGGTACACCCACCAGGGCCAGTGGACGTATGCATCCATGCTTTAACCCATATACTCCTAGGTAGGGTCACTCCCATAGAGTTAATACAGAGTGCAACAGGTTCTATCTCCTTTTGTCTCATATTCCCAAACTGTAACCTGTTTGGGAATACACTGGCTGGGGTCAATGGAGAATGCATGTTATAACTAAATCCCATTGTCCTGAATGGGTTGAACCTGTCCAACAACAATGTCATAACTCCAAATTAAACTAATATTCAAAACTTCAAAACAATTTAAATGCACAGCAAAATAATAGAATGAATATTCAAATAGGCTTAGCCCAAATCGAGGTGTAAGCATGATATCTAAATTCTATGACTGCATTGCATGGAAAATAAACATGGAACTGTATTTTCCAGACAGTGCTTACAAATGAACAGAGTCAAAGTGAAATATGATTATAATTAAAATAATTGTGTGTAATAAGGATGCAAGTAGCAATAGCCAAATGTGGGTTTTAAATGTAATTGTCTTTGATTTAATTATAAAAACTCAGCAGAATAAAAGCAAATGTCCTGTCTCTAATTTGCATTACAAATTCGGTCTAATTCATAGGTTCGCAGAGAGGTACTGTTATTTTACCATAATGGTTCGTTATTGCCCTTGATTCTTCTCAATTAATTGAGTTCATTTAGTAAATGTGTTTTTGAGTATTGTCGCCCTGATTGTTAGTACCATAAATAGTGCAAGGTATATGCATGATCAGGACATCTGTATGCTTGTGTGAAGTACATGTATGTTTTTGTGCGAGTTATGTTTGTGTGAATTGTATTTGTGTGTGAAATAATTTTATGCGTGGAATATGTTCTGGTGTGAATTTTGTTTGCGTGTGGTATGTTTACATGCGTATTTAAATGTATAAAACATTGAAATGTAATGATGTTTACCTGTTGTACTCTTGACTGTTTATCCATTCCTTACATTATTTTTCTCAGTTTATATTAATCTGTTATAAAGTTGTTACATTTTATTAGCATGTAGACAGTAGAATTATATTTTTAATTTTCTTTAAATTTTGGACCACAAACACATGAGTAAAGATGAGTTTGGGGATATACATCACTAAAAAAATAAGATAAAAATAGGTTTACAAAGTTTGGAACATGTATTAGTATAAGCATGAATTGACTCTGATTTTAGGCAAAAAAGCAGGAAAACAGATTTCAAATAAACACTCAATATATGAAGAAATAAAAACAGACTACAAAAAAAGAAAAAAGATTTTGAATATTTAAATGTAACCATAAGACATGAATGTTATGGGATACTGCATAACAACAACAACTACTACTACTACTACTACTAATAATAATGTTTTTATTTTATGGCACCTGATAATCATCTCAAAGCGCTTTACATTATTCTTCCTTTTTTTTAGCTACAAACAATTCAGTTGATGCGTCTATGAGACAGTTATTGACATTTAACCAGGGCCTCACTGTCATTAGTGATGAGACCTTTACAGATACCCTCCCCTCTTCTTTTTGTCTGTGTCTTTCCACTACTTTCAAGCCAAACAAATAAATTAACATTTATAGCGATATAAGGATACTGAAATGGGAGAAAAGTGTTCCAGGCTTGCCGATCTGTCTTGTCTTGCCCCGCAATGTTCATCCTACGCCTCCAGTTACTAACATGATATTGGGAAAGAGCTCGGATTCGATGATTAGATTGCTTGCGCCCCTCTTCGGGTGTCTGTACTGTTTCTGTGTGTTTGTTTGTGTGTGTGAGTGTGTGTGCGTGTGTGTATGTGTGTGGTTGCGCTTGTAGGTATGTATGTGTGTGTGTTTGTATGTGTGTGTGTGCGTGTGTGTGTGTGTGTGTGTGCATGTGTATGTGTGTGCATGTGTATGTGTGTGCATGTGTATGTGTGTGTGCATGTATATGTGTGTGTGCATGTGTGAGTGAGTTAGTATCTGTTTGTGTGTATATGTGTGTCTGTGCACATGTGAGTGAGTTAGTATCTGTTTGTGTGTATATATGTGTGTGTGTGTCCATGTATGAATGTCTGGTTGAATGCATGTTTGTTTGAGAACATACAAAAAGCACATTTGCAACACATACATGTATATGCAAATATAACATATATGATATGCTTATGTTTGCTTGTGTTTATATGCACGTTTGCGTATAATGTTTGAGTGTGTATATATGCATTACACCATTATACTTTCTATGTATGCATGTATGCGTGTATGTAAGTTTGTATTTATGTAAATGTAATGTTTTTACTATATATATCACAATATAAATAAAATGCCCTACACAAATTACAACCATAACAGATAGTGACCAACAGGTCGGAGCATGTACATGTTTGTGAGTGTGTGAAGATTATGTGCATAATATATATATGTGTTTGTCTGCGTGTGTGTGTTTGTGTTTGCGTTTGCATTTGGCGTCTCCTCCACCCAAGGGCCTACTGAAATGCGACCCGCAGAGGGCGGTATGTAATTACGCTCTCATACTAACCGCTGCAGCCGCAAGGCATTGCCACATTCAAGTTTTCGTCCGTCTCGATCCCCTCTAAATTCTTAATTTCATCATTTCGGCAGGTAGCTTGGATTCGTAAATTAAACGCACAGTGCCATCTTGCAAAATGCAAAGCCTTGCGCATATATACACATAAACACAGTTTACCACACACATACATGCCCGCACATACATCATACACATAAAAACAGTATACTACACATATACATGCCCGCACAAACATACACATATACACTATTAAACAGAAATGAGAACCCAACACATTTTTGTCTACCCATTTTGTAACAAATTTGCACAATCCATTTTACCTGGATAAATCTCCCATGATTATACAAATAAAAGTTATGCAATAATTGACCCGAAAATGTACAGGCAAAAGGAAAGTACACAAGACCCCCAAAGAATTATGAAGTTACTTTAAATAGTTTGCATGACTGGTACTTACATCATTTTGGGCAGTGTATGATGCTTTATCCGCCTTCTGCTCATCTTGGACACAGTCGTTTTGTCTCCAAAAATTATGCAACTCAAACAATTTCAAACAAAAGCAGTCTGTGTTTATATCGTCGAAGCGAAATTTGCAATTAAAATTTCATGAACAAAAATGGACAATGATTTCAAGGTCAAAGCAAAGTTAATTACAACTTTCGCAAACAAAAATAGTCTATGATTTACTACATTACTCAAAGCAAATTTGCATTTAGAATGTTGCAACAATAACTTCAATTAGAAATTCAAGGCACAACTTCTTCTAAATGAAAACAAAAACTGTCCAGCGAAGTCGTTGACAGGCCATAAATAATTTTAATTTGTACAGGCTTTCAATAAAGTAATACTTTCATACCACGGGGAGATTATCTTGTCAATAAGTGAATCGTAAACCGTAACTCTAGAAGAGGGAGCTCTGTATGGAATACATTGAACCTACTTTCATTTTACTCTCCTCTACTTTCCCGCCCCCTTGTTTCTTTCTCTCTTTTTCTCTTTTTAAATATAATCATATAACCCACTCTTTTCTTTTTTTTCTATCTGTATGAATTTCTCCTTTCTGTCTTTCTCTCTCCCTTCTCTCTTCCCCTATCTCCCAATTTATTTCCCTTTTCTCTCTTTCTAATTATTATCTCACCCTATATATTCTATTGACATTTTTCTTTTCTCTCTCTCTTTCCCTTTCTCTATTCCCCTCTCTCCCAGTATATTTTAGTCATACCTTCTCTTTCTCTGCCTCTCTCTCTTTCTTTATAACACATATGCACCCCTCCATCCCAATTGTTATATCTTGTTCATACCATCTCTTCCTCCGCATATGTCTGCCTCTCCCCTCTCTTTTTCCATCTCTCTTTCTTTTCCCTCTTCTCCGTCTTTCTTACTATTCCGCCTTTCTCCCCTTTACTTTCAACTAAGACCCCTTCTCCCCCTGATACTTTCTACCTACTCTATTGGTCTCTCTCTCTTTCTCTCCCTCCTACTCTCCTTACATCATGTTCATACTAACAATCCCATTCTTGATTTATAAATACATGTATCAATCCTTCACTCTCTCCTTCTTTTTGCACTTTCTTTTTACTCCTCCCCTCTCCCCGTCTCTCTCCTTGTCTTCCCCTCTCTCTCCTTCTCTCCTCCCTACCATCTCATTTCATAGTTCCTTGGCAGATCCGCCTCACATTTGCAGGCATATTGGTGTTGCGTTACCGCATTACCCTCGTTTCCCCCGTCATTAGATAGCCGGGAACAAGGCCGGAACGCTTACGATTTTCCAACAACGGTATTACAATACACAAATACACAACACAATTTAACCGGGGCAAATTTACATCATATTTTTCCCCTTGAAGGACAAGGAAATAAATTAGCCACAAAACTGTGCCAAAAAAAATTATGATGATTTAACAACATAAACTTTTATTTTCTAACCTTTTCTAACCCTGATGTAGATAGCCGCAAACAAGGCCAGGAATGCTTACGATTTTACAACAAGCGTATTACAATACCAAAAATACAAACATGATTTAACGGGGCAATACATCATATTTTCCCCCCTTTATATCGTAACTGAAGGGCAAGAAAGTGAATTAGGTGGCAATTTATTAGAAAAAAAGATACTGATCAATGTGACTGCATGAACACAAACTACATTTCTAACCTCCTTTCCCTGACATACATAATGGGTTGAGGAAAAGAAGGGCGCTAAGTCACTTTCTTGTACTTTGAAGATAATCATGTTAAAAGTTTGAAAGGCATGTTCAAACAAAATGTTGCCCTCTTTTATACTGAATGAATATCCCCTAAATAAGACATAATTATGTTCTGAACATTTTGCATCACTTAGATGAGGCTCTGACCTATATGATGACATAAACGGTACCCCGGGGTACCAGACGAAAATCCGCCATTTTGTTTAATTATTTATTTAATTTTTAGGGCTGTACTGTGGGTATAGCGTGCATACAATCGCGAGCTGCACTGCATGCACTACGCAATAGCTGCGGTACGGTTGGACGCAAGATGGCGCTACACAACGCGGTACCCCGGGGTACAACGGTACCCCGGGGTACCGCGTGTGTCATCATATACAAGATGGTATGCAGAACTCAATTTAGCAAAAAATCAACTTAATGTCCTTCTCCCTTTCAACCAACAACATGTACATGTAGATCGTCCTGAACAAGGCCGAATAGCCTACAAGTTGGGTATTAGAAAATGAGAAATCCAAACGCGACAACATCAGCGCTAATTTGCATCACATTTTTTACCACAATATCGTTGTTGAAGGCCGAGGAAGCAAATTAGATGGCAAAAGTTATACACGTTGACTATAAAAATGAAGCATATATACTTCCATCACATTATTGAAAACATGAGCAAGAAAAGCTACAATCCATCAAATGTAGAGTATTTGAATACAATGATATTACATTTTGTCAAGTGATGGAAAACTAGAACTTAGTGATTTTTCAGTGAGCTTTTTTTTAAAAAAAACAGCTCGTTTCCAATATGAAGGTAATGGTGCAGGTACTTTTGTCTAATCTAAAAATACAAACGTAATACACACACGCATGCACAAAATCACAATTCAGATTGAACTGTTCAGAATCTCACTCAATGTCTGCTGTATATTCCCACTATAAGTCCACGCTAAGTTTAATTCATCCATCAAAAGAAAATAGTGCCATTTTAAACTCATTCATGTTCATCAAGTTCAGATATAACATTTTGCTTCCCTTGTGAGATCATTGTGAGCACATTGAGAAGAAGAAGAAAAAAACAGTAAAAGTTCTTGCAAAAATCCCACAAGGTGAAACACCTTTGTGACATTCATGAATAATTGGAATGTAAAATGTCAAATGTGTTCTCAAAGAATGTGTCTAGCTCGCACCAAGTCCATGCATAGTGTAATTCATTCATAAGTCACAATATGGCTTTGACATTTTTTGTTGAAATTTCACTCTGTTTTGCTTGTATATCATAAATGAATACATTTATGATGAGGGGTAGCTATTAAGGGGATGGGGAAGGGGGGATTACCCTTGTGAGCACTGCTCATGGACTATCTTGATCCCCTTTGCCTTAACCCCTCCCCCCCCCCCCCCCCTCCCCCATGTGGACAATCTTGCACCGCCTTATAAACAATTTTGCCCTCTTGCAGAAAACCCTGTCCTTGTTAATAAAATCACGATTCTCAAGGAAAATACTGCCCTCTGTGAAAATTGTGCCCTCGGTGTGGGAAATAGTGTCCCCTAGGGGAAAATCTTGTCCTCATGAAAAACTGAACCATTATGGGAAATATTTCACCCTTGTTGAATTTGTGCCCTTCTTGTAGGAAATCCTGCTATTTTGTGTAAAATATTGCCCTCCTTATTGAAAAAATGTCCCCCTTTTGGAAAAGAAATTACTCAGAAGGAGAAGAACTTCCAGAAAGTAGGGACTTTTTGATTTGCACATTCACTAGTGGACTGGTACATGCATTACGTCATGATTGAGCCCCGCCCACGTTAACCCATTGTTCGTTTACCCGTCTCAGTAGAGTACGAACATAGATTATACCGATGTGGTATTCATAATCGACTGAGACAGGTGACCGAATGATGGGTTAACATGGGCGGGGCTTATAAATCATGACCTAATGCGCGTACTGGTCCACTCATGGATGTCCAAATCGTAAAGTTCCCAATTAAGTATTTGGCGAACGGAGTGGGGGAGGTTCACAATAAGGTTATCACTGACAGGCCAACTGGCCTACAGGCATCAGGGTGAGAAGGCGAGAATGGAAAATGTTGCCTCTCTTTGGTTCATCGAAGCTTAAAGGGATCTAGTAACATTGTCAAAATCCTCAAAAATTACATAGAACTCAGTTCTCTTTAAGTTTTCAAAATTTATCTTCCGTTATAAATATATGTATGATTGAAGAGTTCAGATTGATAATTATCTACAGGAGAATATTAAAAAGTGTATAAAGTCAATGCGAGTTTATAGCGAATATCACTTTGTATTTTCGCTCATTACTCGGTCATATGACATTCATTTACCATGGATTTTTCACACATCACTCAGACTCAGTTGACGTATCATATCACGGAAATACACATGTTATCAACCATTTCCCAGTTTTGCACATGTTAATAAAGTTACTAGATCCCTTTAAATATGTTGCTACATGAATGTTTAAGAGGATTTAATGCATCAATTTCTCTACGTCTGGGATTTCCCATTATGCATATATGCATGCAGAAGAGGCTGCTTGTGTCACAGACAGAGGCCGGTCAAAATAGACGCTGCATCACTGCCCAGACCTTTCTACGTTCCAGAGAAAAGAATACATGGGGGCTCAGGGCGAATCCCCCCCCCCCCCCCCCCCCCGAAATGCCAAAAAGAGCCCCCGAAAATCATAAAAGAGCCCCTGTAAATTTGCAAAGAGCTCATTGCAAAAACAAATTTTAAAGTGTTATTTTCATGAATGCAGGCAAGCTTGAAAAGTAGCCCCCGAAAAATAAAATTTTTTTCCCTCTGCCATGTTCTCTTCCAGATAATGAAATCCTCATAGACTCTGTAAATAGCCAGGACACGACTCTAGCACTTGCCCTATATTGCCCGGGGCAAGTAAAAATTGATGTCGGGCAAGTAAAATTTCATAAATGGTCTAGTTTGATTGCCCGATGACATAGCTTGACATACTGTAGCCAAGCACGGTTCATGTGAGCAAATTATAAAATGCACTCACGCACACACATATACTGTACAAACACAAAGACACACACAAACAAACACATCCTCATAAACACCTATAGGCATGTGTACCAAATATATCCGCACAACACAAACACACCTACAGACAGACAGGCAGACATTTATTAAAGTACACATGAACTGACGGGTTATCGATCCTAGTTTGACAATTCCAAAGAAATGATCGTCTTACCTGTTGAAGCGACATGATTATGCGAGCCGCACCACGTATCATGGAACAAGAATCCAGTCGTTGGGAAACAGACATGAAAATTAAGATAAGAGGAACAAAAAAGAACAAAAGAAATGTTAATTTGGTTCCATTTTTAAATAAAACAATTCGCTCAAGGCATTATCAAATAAATGTACATGTATAGTACTACAAAATAATTAAAAATCGCTTCGAACAGAGACATACAAAAAAGCTATGAATTTTTTTCGTCTGCCACATATTGTGCTGTTCAGCTTTCTGTTCATTCTTGCGTTATACTCTGAAGAGTGAGACATAAAACTCCATGAAACACTATTTTGTACACAGCATAATCATCATAATTACTATCTATTGTCATCATTTTTTATTATTTCAACTAAAACATACTGTACATGAGAAAATCAAGATTTAAACAATTATTATTTGGTTCAATCTACTGTAGTGTTCAAATTATACCCTTTTTTAAATTTTTTACTGTGAATACCATAATCAGCATGACTATTATTGTTATCATCATTAATTATTACTACTAAAACATACATGAGAAACTAAAGATATGCGCTAAAAAACAAAAAAACAACAAGAAATTATAATTTGGTTCAATCTACTGTTTTGTTCAAATTATACAAATCTCTTCTCTGTGAATAGCATAATCATCACCATGGTCATTATAATCATAAACTATTTCTACTAAAAACGTATGTGAAAAGGAAAGAAAAAACAACAACAAGAAACATCAATTTGGTTCAGTCTAGTAGTGTCAACATCAAACACAATTATCTCACTGTGAATATCATTTAATCATCATAATTAGTGCTATTTCCGCTAAAAACTCGTATAAAATTATTGTTATTCATACTAGCCAGAAATGTATGCAAACTACAAATGTAGAAAGATACATACATGCCAATCAGGAAACTATATTAGAACTACACATAATACTACTTATCCCAATCAGATTCTCTCACTTTGAACAGTAGAGGGCACTAGACTTTCTTATGAAATTCTAATCATTGACCCAAATTCCAGAACAGTTTGCAGTTACATCATAAATGAGATGTTGACTCATTTTTTCTTGCAAGTTTCTTTCTAAGCATGAGGTTCATTACATTCATAAAATGTAATATCTACTTTATGTATGCAATCCACACCAACAGATGAAAAGGAAAACAATTTCAAAGAAATAATAGGTGTGAGTAGTTTACTCTCCTATTTGTCATAAAAAGACATCATATGACTGACTTATGAATGAGTAGGAGTAAAGAATCTTCAGAAAACACAGGAGTGATTATCTGTCTACTTTGCATGTCATATTACATGAAAGACACTACATTTCTTAATGGTCCCAAAACTCCAAAATGTCAAAAGATGTATTCATGAATGAAGCACAAGTAAAATGTACTGTACCTCTTCAAAATCTCTTCTTACAATCTCTTCTCAAGGTATATCTTATAAGTTATAGGGAGAACAAACATATACAATGACATTTTAAGGAAAAGAAACAAAATAGATCAAGACAAACACTCACTCTTTCAAGGAGTAAGAAAAAAATCTTACGATACAAAGAGAGTGAAAGAATGGATAGGGATATATTCTCCACAAATCCTTTCTACAAACAAGCGAATTGCTTAACCAACTAATCTACCGAGGCCCAACAACATTGCAACTAAGTGTTACTTTAAACAAATGACTTTCCCCCTCCTTTTGAAAGGTCTCTTTGATTATTTGTATTCTTGACTAAAGGAGTTAGGTTAAAGAACAGAATGATATATTAGCATTCATGTACAAGAATCCTTTGCATTTGTCAAAGCCATGTTAGTGTTACTCAATAAGTTATGTCTGATCAAATCATACGTGAGTTCACCAATACTGAATGCTGATTGGCTACAAGGCAGCCAGAGCTGACTTTAATCTGGTGCTGATTCTGATCAGAGAAATGTGGTCTCAAGATGATGAGTAAATATTATCACAGGGGATTGGGAGGAGGTAGGAGAATGGAATAGGGGCGAGAGTGAAATAAGAGACGCCTTTCTTCCAGTCATCTTCATTGTAACAACTCTAAGGAATCTTTCACAGGTCGGTGAAGGGCTTACCTCAGTTAAAAAGAGGTATAAAGAAAAGAAAAGAAAGCATCAAGCAAAAAGCAAAAAGAACCAGAAAAACAAGAAAGGTTTGTGTCAGAGGTGGTGGACCAGTGAATCACCTGCAATTTGTAGTTTTGAGAAAGAATATTTCACGTCCTATTACCGTAGAACACCATCGTCAAGCACCCCCAAGCACCAATATGCATCTTGCTTTTAAAGAGCGCCCGCTCTCTATCCAAACGGGAAACTTTAATCAAGAATGCAAATAATGGTGAGGAATATTCATGAGGATAATAATGGAGGTGAATCTCATGGACACGTCTTTAAAAGCAAGATGCGTATAGGTGCTTGGGGGTGCTTGACGATGGTGTTCTACGGTATGAGGTTTACCTCACTGTGAACTGAACCCAATATATATCACCAAGGAGGGAGGGCCATCATCAAAGCCAAAATAAGGGGAAAGTATTAATGAAAAAGAAGAAAAAACAAGAAAGGTTTGTGTTAGAGGTGGTGGACCAGTGAATCACCAGCAATTTGTAAGTTTGGAGAAAGAATATTTCACGTCATTAATATGAGTTGGGGTAAACCCAATGTATAAATACCAGCATGAAAAGAGGGGCATCATCAAAGCCAAAAGAAGGGGAAAAGAAATTTGTAGGCCTAAATGTAATTTTTTTTGTGATTCAGACACAAATCAGACTAGCTTGCGTGTGTGTATCAACATTATACAATGATCAGTACACTGATTGACACATAATGGCCAGAAAAGGAATCCTGCCCCATGATGTTTCAAATCACAAGGGCTTTTCATTTGTCCATCATTCTCTCATTTTCTTTCTCTCTCTATCTTTTCCACCTTCTTTCTGCGGTCTTTCAAAATCATTCAAACACAATTAAACTGTTACTCAACTTCTTCCACTTATAAACACTTATGGTCAATTAATCCTTATCATTCGGAAATAATGGAAGAATGGAAAATTGAAGTATTGTATTTGCAATTCATCAATATATTTCAAACAAAATTAAACTGTTACTCAATTTTCTTTCACTTAACACTCATGGTGAATTAATCCTTATCAAAGTTAGACATTTGGAAATAATGGGAGAATGGACAGATAATTGAAGTATTTTACTTAGTATTTGCCCATCAAATCATTCAAACAAAATCAACTTGTTGTCTAACATATTCTTTCAATTTCAACCTATGACGGTCCATTAGTGGCCATCAAAGTTAGACATTTGAATGAGGGGAATAAAGCCTTTTAAAAGTTTGATAAAGAGAAGTACAATATGGGGAATAAGGGAGAAAATAAAATCAATATCATAGCTGTCAATGTCTCCAGATATATGGACACCAGCTATGCACTGACTGTCAGGGTGTGAAAGAGATTATAACACCCTTTTCAGTAGGTGGGGACAAAGGCAATTCCACATGTGAAAGGCGTTAACCACAATACACAATAGACTGTGTTGGTGAATGAAGTTGTATTTTCTGTTGTCTCCTTTTTTTTTTTGGGGGGGGGGGGGTTTAAGGGGGTCTGTATGTATGTGTGAATAGCATATAAACCACTACAGTTGCACAATGGATGTGAGTGGTGAAAGAAGTATTCTGTTCAAAGTACTTTGAGGCATAGCTGCCAACATTTGGAATTTTAAATTAGTAACATTTAAAGGGGACCACCAGGCAAAGGACAACACATTATTAAATGTTTTGGTACCGTTTTGTGATATCAAATATATACCCAACATTTGGCAAAGGGTTGTGTAATTCATAAACAAAGCAATTAATTTCCACCACTTACGGAACCACGGCTATCTATTGGTTCCACACAGGCCAGGCATTTGCGGGTGCGCCAATGCAATACACGCGTACGTCAATAGAATCCCGGATGATTCGTTCGGTCTGCACAGAGCGCCGCTGGCCGCTAGTCTGCGCATTCAGACCGCATGGCCGCATGGCTGAGAATGGTGATGCGTTTTCCAATTATATATTATTTCTGAACACATATTTTGGTGAACTTATTGAAGGAATGGAATACTAAAGATGTTACATTTCTATAATTAGATTATTATTTTGGGGTAGTGGTACCCTTTAAGCAAAACTGAATATCATGTGCGCGAAGCACACATCACGAGCGCGAAGTCCCTTTAGCCGGGGTCCAGGGCTCGCTTTAGGGCTCTGGAGCGTGAAGCGCGTAGTCCATTGCAGCCGGAGTCCATTGCGGCCGGCGTCTATGGCCCTATTTTTCATCATTTTTGCACAATTACTAGGTATGATTTGGTCAGATTTACGTTTAAACGTTGTCTCTACACGTTTAAAAACGTGAAAACGAAAAGAAAAAAAAAAAAAAAAAAAAAATCAAAATTCGTAATTATAGAAGGAGTATTCGTAATTTCGTAAAGAGGGTGGGAAATTCGTAACAATTACACATTTTTCGTAACAGTTGGCAGCTATGCTTTGAGGTGCAGAAAACTGTCACGAATGACTCCAATGGATATAAACTAAATGAATAGATCAAGTGGCTATCCTTGCAGTGTTACAGTCAAATTGTACCGAGTTGAATTAAAAATCTTCCCATGGGATTCTTGTGAGGGGGCTAACCCAATGCAAAAGCAATTGCAGTGTGCATGAGCTATGATGCCTAGTCTCTGTTTAGTTTTACAGTTTTATAACTTTTTACATCTAGTTGTTACAAGTATTGAACTGTATCAGTGTTTGTTTAATATTATGTGTATTTACATCTCATATACTTGGACTGAAGTAGATGTCAAACACTGACTAGTATAAGTACATTTGTATAAGAGAAGTTTTATAAATAAAAGAGCTAATGTACAAACAAACTCTGAATGGTTTTTATTACATTTTCATGACTTTTGTCACACATGCTTCAAAATTTACGATTGTCATATATATGCAATAAAAATAGGTCTTTAACCCTACAATATGAAAAAGCTTATTATACATGTACTTCATACATTTATGATTTATAGTACTAGACTGGTGTACACATGATACAGTTACATATTGTGTGGCGGCTTTATGAGCATATCAAAAATCAGGTTACAAATTTTACACCATTTTATGACTTCTACATGTACATGTATTGGAATACTTGACAAATACAAATTTTGTTTCTTTTTCTGACAATACTTTTGTATTACAATTCTCCATAGACCTAGGCCAATTAAAACAAATTCAGAGAGTAGAAAGGTTTTTAACCTGACTGTTGAAATTATTTAATACAAAAATGGCATTTAGCACCTATTTGTCAGTTTATTCAATATGATCCACGCCCTTTGTAAGCTTATGAAACTACCATAATAAACATTTCTGTTAATATGTTGGATTAGTTTTCTTTCTTATTGTCTCATGCTTAGCAACTACATGTATAAAACAAACAGTACCATGCCAACTGCTATAAATTGAAATAAAACCAAAACTGCGATTCACTGTAATTGTAAACTAAACACAGGAAACTCTACACTTATGTCTATAGTGTATAAAAAGAAATACAACCAATGTTAGTTTGACAGTTAGTGGGAGCAAGTTTCTTTATGATTGTAGTCCAATGGCCTGTAGCAGGCTATGGCAAGATGGTCTGTGTTTACCAAACCTTATTTCTTCAACAAAATCTGTTTTTGAATGATATGATTTATGCCATAAATTCTTTTAAACGCCAAGTGCCAAGCACAAAGTTACCACATACAACAGCTGGCTTTAATAAAGACTATTGAAGTTCTTTACTTCTATAACCAGAAGTCATTTACTAAGTTCTAACCAAAAATTTAGGATGCACAATCACACTGTCCACTCCCACTCAACTCAATTTATCACTTTTGTGCTTATAAATACACGTACTGTACACACTGGATCTCCAAAGATATGCCCCGAAACAATTTTGTGGTTATGAAATTCAATAGCTGTACATGACAACTATTATGTATTATGAAAGGTTGTACTCTCTGGTGACATTTCAAATGTATGCAGGGCATGCCAGCTGCCTGTCGATCTAATGGTAGTTTTGTGTTTTCGTCTTTCAAATATGAAGGTTTTAGGTTCAATGCCCGGACAGGCACGTGTGTCCTTCAGCAAGGCACTTAACTTAATCCACTGTCATTTGCTGCTCACAATCCAGGGGGTACGTGTTGCACAGAGAGAACTTTGCAATCAATTGTAATTCTATAATTTACAATCGATTGCAAATCAGAAAATATGCGCTTTTGAACCCATCAGATTTGTGCATTGAGTCCCATGTTCTGACTTGCAATTAATGAAAACTTTACAATTGATTCTTGCAAAGTTTCATTGTGCATCACCCCCAGGTATAGTAAATGGGTACATTTAGTATTTCTTCAAGTAAGCCTTTTTATCGCTTGAATAAGGCTGCTAAGGTAATAATGCTCTGAGTGCTTGGAGACTTAACTGCAATAAAGCGCTAGATACAAAAGTGGACAATTATTATTATTATAACAAATATGATGCATTTTACATACAGGAATATACATCCACATATTAAAAATTCCATTTAAAACATCTAAATAATAAGGCAGGTATAAATTAGATGACTATTGAAATACAACTTAATATATCATTTCTGATTTTGACCTCCCTATTTCCTTTGGGAGAAAAGGGCAATAACTTGGTTCACTGTGCATCCATCATTTGTTGATTTAAGATCTTTTTGTTGATTCTTCCTTTCCGATTCTGGCTAAAATTGTGGAGGGCGGAAGTGGGAAAATAGGCATCTGTTCGCCCAGAATATTAACTTGTTTTAACAATCAGATTACACTTGCAGAAATTTGCAGATGATTGATTTTCCAGATGAAGTCAATTTTAATGGGAACACTAGAATTGTACCTTGGTTGAACTCATTCACACAATGTACATTTCTTCCTATACTGTATAATGTATTTCTCTAAAACAATTAGTTTCCTTTGTAATATATAGGCAGTGCGGGAGGGAAAAAACATATTTAAAGGGATAGTTTTCAATGATTTTAAGATTTTGGAGGATTCATTTTTTTAATACTTTTGAGGCTAAATCAGTAAACCTGTACCCTACGATATCCTGAAATACCCATAGACTTTGTAAACAACCTACATGTACCTGGTTCCGTAGTCAAGGGGTTAAAAGAGTAAACATGAAATGAAAATCTGTTCAGAGTCACCTGTTTGCAGCATGGGAAAACATGTGTCATTAGGGTCAAATGTCAAGGAAATTAGGAAAAATGAACATACAATAATTACTTTCTATAAAATCATAAAAACGTGTGTAAATAATGGACATATGGACTCAATTACAGGCCCATGCATCAGAACACAGACAAGAAAAAACAATTTCTTTTTTTATTTCTCTCAGTTTTTTTTTGGTCATAAAATGTAACTTTTTCTCCATTTTCTGATTGATAGGTAGTGCTGTATCGATCTTTCCATCTTGTTCGCAGGCAATTTAGAAGATTAGTTTTCGTCCCCCTTTGCGAAATGCGAAATTCATCCGAAATTGGCAGGTGTCGAAAAGATATCGCTTGGCACGTAGTATGCATTAAAGCTAGTGGGAGGGCTGTGGCGGGCTGCCTTTCAATTTGCACGGACGTTTCAACAACAGTAACAGAAAGTGGCATGAAATTACCGTGAAATTACTACCAAATGCAATCAAATATGATATTTCATTTGTGATAAGAGGGTGCTAGTGATGTTTTGTGCCACTCAGTTATTGATACATACAGTCAAACCTGTGCATAATGACCACCTAAGGGGGAAAATGGCCACTCTAGACAGGTTCTGCAGGGCTAGACACTAGCACTTGCCCACGGCAAGTAAAAATTGGTGTCGGGCAAGTGAAATGTCATAAATTGCCTGGTTTGCTTGCCCAATCGGGCAACTAAATAATTGTCCAACTGTGAGAGAGCAATGTCATTTCTTACATCTAAATCTCATCAAGAAGTAAGAGGGTAAGTAAATTTTATATTGGGACAAGTAAACCTTCACATTTTATAATTTTACTAGCCTGAAAGGGCCAGTAGAGAAAAAAGTAAGTGTGGAGGATTGAGTTAATGTTAAGTTGTTGTTTTTTTTTGGGGGGGGGGGGGGGGGTATGGGGTGGACAGGGGCAGGGGACTGGGGTAGGGGGTTGAAAAGTCTTCTGACCTTACAAATGGACAATGGCAACAAAAGTCGCCCCAGCATCAAAGTACATGATATAAAGACCCAACAAAGAAGAAACAAGCTTTTAGGTTGCTTTTACAAGTCACTGACCTTACAACACAATAATACCACCAGCATTAGCTGGTATTAAAGACCCTTTGGCTTGTTGACAGTACCTACTAAGCCTATTGTATCTACAGGATTAATTTGTGTTCCAAGGTGTACAATTGTGTGGCCAATTAAGTCTTTGTAATCCATGTTTGCTTCTAATAATGCATGCCCTGTTATTCATGAAGAGGCATTGCTTTATCCACCTAGGCATTCTAAATGTCTTCTAATGCACACAATTTATCACTCACTTCTAGGTGTAATATGTTTATATACATTCATGTACAGTATATAATGTAATGCAGGGCTCAAAGTTAGCACTTGCTTGCTGGCCCAAGACTACTGTAAATGAGATTCGGGCCACCAAATGTTGATAGTAATATTACAATTTTACTTGCCGTTCTGGGCAAGCAATCGGAACAAAAGTGGAGATAAATGCACCCTGCGCAAGACAAAGGTTTATGTTTAATTTTCTATTTAGCATATACACCCCTACAGAAATCTAAGAGTGTTGCAAGCTAACCGCTTGCTTGCGGCTGGCTTGCAGCTAGCTAGCGGCAAGCTTAATAGGCGATCTGAGCTGAAATTCAGCAGATATCGGCTATTAATTAGCTTGCCGCTAGCTACATGTAGCTGCAAGCTCGCTGACTTGAGACACACTTAGATTTCTGTAGTGGGGGGGGGGGGGGGGGGGGGGGGGTAGGGGCGGACTCTGTAAATAAGTTTTGAGCCACTAACATTGGGTTATATTATAAATTTTACTTGCCACACTGGGCAAGCAATTGAAACACAAGTTAAGATAAAATGCCTTTTATTTATGTGTATTGGCTGCTCCATTGAACGTGTTTGGGCATCATGCCCATGCAAGCGTTTTCGTAGTCCTTAATGCCATAATAGACGAAGAGAATACATACAAATAGAGCAATTCATGCTGTTTAATCTGCCAAAATCGTTGTTTATTTCATTAATTTTCTATCTGAAGGAGGAAGCAAATACTCTATAGCGAATTATGAACATTCCATAATACGTGTCCCGCTGGGGTAATGCGGGACAGAAGAGAACGATTTACACAAAGCAGTTCACGCTGTTTAATCAGCAAACAACGCACTCAGAAAGGACCATTTAAGGCATTCATTCAAAATCAATAAACTGAAAAGGATTAAAAGGGTGAAAAAGGATGAGCAAAAAGGAAAGGAAAGCGACGCATTCACTGCGTTCTATAACTTATCACACTTACATTTCAAAGTAGGTCAATGGAATTTCCCATGTAAAAACTACGCAGTTATATTTTTTGGGGATAGAATCTAACGCTGCATATTGTGAGCAGTATTTTAACCCATTGCCTAGGGGAACCTGAAGGGCCCTGTATTAAACCTATAAGGATTGCAGGAAGCAGGTTAATGTATTTGTCAACAAAAAAAGGCTCTAAATTGTCCATGTAAAGAAATATCCCTTGCAAAAAGTTGCCAAACTTTAGCGATGACTCATGAACGACAGGGTGACTGCTCTTGAAAGTTCTCACAGATTTCGAGTGAGAAAAAAAACCTGGAAAAGTGACACTGAACTTCATTCTGCATGTTTCCAGGTATAATACTTGAACACTATGTTGTACGTGCCTAACTTGGGCAATGAATCATATAAAGCAATTTAGAATTATAGTGGCACTTGAAGTGACTGGTTTTCAAAGGTAATTTACCTGTATATAAACTGAAGCGCATGTGTATATAAGAATGTCAGTGCTATTTAGTTTGAAAGGAATGGCAAAAATTATAATGGAATGACTAAAGTCAAACCTGAGAACTAGTGAATAGGGGAACAAAATAAAAAGTGACCACCAGAGGGGGGACATTAAATTGACCACTGTAGACAGGTTCCATAACAACATTTTTCTCTGCAAGGGGATCACTATTGCCAGGTTGGCTGCTAGGTATAGTAAGGTGGTCGCTAAGACAGGTTTGACCGTATATTCTGAATTCTAAATGTTTAGCAAAGTACATGGTAATACAGCAGTAAATGGTTTTAAAGGCGATTTAGCTTTAAATACTAATGCACCTACATGTATGGTTATCATCTATGTCAAAGATTAAAATGTATTAATGAATATATTCTTTTCTAACAATTACATACAGTTTGTATAAAGATAAAAAATGAGGTGAGTGGTGTAGTGAAAGTACTAATATTCATTAATTTTACGAGATTATTTTAAAAGATTGCTTATTTATTCAAAGTAATAGAAACTTCTACCCTACTCATGGTTGCATAGATATGAATATAAACAAATAAATGGGCTGATTAATGACTGCCCATCTATTAACTTTCACATGCCATGTAGATAGTTAATTCAAATAACAATTTCCAAGTTAAACTGGTTATACGATACTTGAACAGGAAAAGAATTGAAGTGCCACTTGAAGTAATTCCAATTATGTAAAGGTTTCATATATAGTTTAGAATATCCAGTTTCCGTAGAGATGTGAAACACTGTGGCACTTTATACATTAGTACTACAGGAAGGAAATATGAAAAGGATTATATTATGTCATAATTATACTTTCATTATCTATCATTATATTTTCCCCATTAAATACAAGTTGATTTTACAATAACATGCATGTCCATAGACCTCAGTTCATAAAGGGGTTAAAGACATTTTAGCGACCATGGTAATGTCAACATCACATTACCAACACAAAAATACAAGGGCTTTTAAAAATTCTTTTGTCATCCTTGTTAAATAATTATCTGCATTAAATGTACTGTATTAACCCATTGCCTATGCTACTACAGCAAACTGGTGGGTCCTGTATTAACTATTAAATCTATAGGGATTGTAACATGTAGTAGGGAAAGGGTTAAATGAGAGCATGATCATGCTGCATGAATTTTATTTCAACAGAACACACACAATTAATATTTGTTTTGAAATTGATACACTATGCCCATCCAGTTACACCTTGTAAATTACAACATAGTATTGTTGGTTGGGGTTTTGTGCCACAGGAATGCATGCTATTGTAAATACACCTTGTTTGAAACAAGTACAATACAGTTATGTGACAGTCCCTTTGTAATTCCTAACAATCATGTTTACATTACAAGAATGTGGCAACACCTTCTTATCACACCTCTAGTAATAAAATTGGAATGTAATGGTGTTTCATATATTTATATACATGTACATTTCTGAAATATGCAAAGTATAGAGGGATTCCGTTCAGAAATACAGACAAATATGAACATTCTTGCACACAGGCTACAAAGACCTTTTGAAGTCTCCATGAGGACTAATAACCAACACACTTGTTTTCATGCAAACTATTTTTAAAATCCACAGAGCAAGTTGCTCATTACCACATAAAATTGTCCTATATTGCCACTAGTGGTAGTCTGGTAGACAATTTAATTGTCATGAAAAAAATTAGGTTTGGCTCAAACATGAAAATATTAAACATGAAATGCATATTTATTAACTAGCGTAATTTTGCTTGATAATACAGTCACCAACCTGCTCTGTCAACCACCTCCCTATACATGTAGATAAAGACTATCTGTCTATAAACAGGGCTCAAAACTATTGCCCGCTTGCCCGGAGCAAGTCAAAATTGGTGCCGGGCAAGTAAAATTTCATAAATTGTCTAGTTTGCTTGCCCGATCTAATCATTCAAGATCCAATTTGCGTGCATTACACAATGCTAGAAATGAACCTTTTTGCCTTGTTGCCTAGTCGGTTAAGTCGGTTAAGTAAAAACAAGATTGTTTATCTTTGAGTGGCCCTAAACCTACATTTGTAAATCTGGTGCATACATGTACTGTAGGACAATGATTGAATCCCTTTACTCCTGCACAAGTATTTTTGGGACCAGTCCTGAATGGGGTTTTTAAAAAAATCAAGTTTTTGTTGTTTTTTGTTTCCTCACCTTTGCTTCAATCCACCTGACCTTGTTGCCTTGGCGATGACCTGTATCTTGTGCAGCACAGAAGTCGATTGGTTAATCACTTGGTCATCCATGGCAAACATTGGGTTCGATAACTTCAGTATCTTATATATTCCAGGCAGGGCAATTTCCAAAAGGGCAATACATGTATGCCTTCCACATTGCTAGTAAGTATCTGCAATAATCACACAATCTATTCTTTCTCAAAATACATTGAAGAACCTAGAGTGAAGTGGTCATTAAGTTAACTTTAAGCTCCAAAATCAAATACCATTTTCTTATATCTCATTTCGCATCCCACAGCAGTTGGTAACTACATGGTAAAATTATAATCCAGGTCAAATTATAATCCAGGTATAATCCAAAATGGCAAGAAGAAATCAAAACATATTTGCCAAATGAATTAAGCAGTGAGGCTCGTTCCTGTAGTCTGTAGACACAAGAACTCCTAAAATTTGTCTTTTTATCTTTGCTTCAGAAGGTACATGTAGCAAGTACTTCAACATATATATGATGCTGTCCAATAATTCACTTCTCTAGTGTTAAATTCCTCAAGGAATTAGATGGTTGCAAATAATGGTCCTTTTATCGTCGCTTTTCAATGGGTACACGAAGCACCACTTCTAAAATCCAAAGATCTGTCAGCACGTGTCACATTTATCTCCAACAAGTACAAGCCCCCAAAAAGTTGATCAGTTTTTGCCTCTGGAGTCCGAGAAATTAACCTCTCAGGTTCCCCATATACTAGTAGTGGAGACTTCAACGAGTCAACTCGTTAATCCACTTGAAGAAAAAACACCCAAAATGTGACGACGATAACAAACGCTCTGCGACTCAAAAAAGCGACAGAAGAAATGTCAAACAAAATCAAAACTTGTTAAAGTGTCATGAAATGGGCTCATATAAGTAATCGCCCAGGCCCCTTTTTGATGAGGGGTTCACATACCACTTATTGACAAAAAGGGGACCATCTATATTCTCAATCCTTTTGCTCGCATGAAGGAGAATCCATGAAAATGTCAGAAAGCCGAAGATTAAATTGCGCCAAAGCTGATGATTCGCAGTCAGATTTGTGACTTACTTTTCCTTCAAAAGGCTTTAATCTCCACGGTTGCAATTTAACTTTCTTAAGAGTCGATCATTTCTTCTTTTTTTAAAGAGTTGTAGAAAGTGTTTCGGACGGGTAACCAGGACCGATTCGCTTTGTGAAGTAATCCAGACTATTCAGATCTTCATAAATTATTGACTTGTTTATCAGCACTGCACCTTTAATCCCCAATCCTCCATTATTAAGAATCTTAAATGAAAATGATGAAATTACTGAGCACCCTAGCCAACAGCATGCATTTAAATCATGCATACATTTCTTCTTTTCTTTTATACGGGCAATTCTCAATTAGTTTATCGGCATATAGGGAGTGCAGCTTTACTCCCAAAAATTAAAAAGTGCAAATTATGACGATGATGAAATTACCGAGCCCAGACTACAACATTAAATTACACATTTATTTTTTCCCCACATAAATGTGAAAAAGTACAAGTGGTAGTTTAGTACACTCAGTCATATCGATGACCTTGTGAAATATATGCGTACAGTCACCGAGCCGGCACATACACCAAGTCAACTCACTCGGTCCCACTTCAATTAGAAGCGGCGTAATTCAACATTCATTAATTCCCAAATTGAATTCAGTCTGTGTGGTATGTTTATATTTAGCAGCAGGTTTTTCCCTTGTATGTAAGAGTGCGACAAAATTAAGCGATATGACCAAAAGCTGGAATGATTAGTAGTCAGGCGATGAACAATGAATCATCGTTCAATTGGCCATTCACAAAGTCAGGATGAGAACGAGATAAAATGAGGAAGGGGTGTCGATGTCACACACTGATCCTGTCAAGTGTCAAACGCTTCAAATTAAAAAATGCGAGCCACGTTTTTTGCCGAGGGAAAGAGTGCAAAATGATCGCAAAGGTGGGTTAAGTGAACTTTTTTGTCTTTACTCAGTTCGATGATGATGATGATCACAAGACGATGATCAGAAGACGATGATGATGTTGAAGATGTAGTTATCACATAAGATCGTCGTCATAAAACAATACCGTTGCCAAATTCTGCATCACAAAATTATCAGAAAATAAACTGCACAATTAATCCTCCAAAATTGTAATTTGATCTGGATATCGGACTCTTTAGAGACTAAAAGCAATATATCCAAACAGCTGCAACAAGATGTGAAGCGAGAAAAAAGGTATCCAAATAATCGAAGAAGCACCAACAAAATAGTGAACCTACATGTACACTTCAATCAAAGCAGTGTGACTATGAGTATGAATCCACTATCAAAAGTACTCCAATATTCTGCACAAAGGATATAAATTTCAGTCAAATTCCATATAATAGTATTCCATCCAATTGTCACCAGTTCCCATCGAAAGTGACACCAGCTAGTACATGCATGTCCGCGTCACCTTAGATCCTATTCCCATTCCATTGACTGTGACTCTGAGGCATTATCAAGTGTCTGCCTTTCGAACATGTGGTTTTATTTTGGTTTGCCTCTCTCAAGAATAATACTGATTCGAAAATAATGACAAAAACCCACATCCTCATTCTAATACCACAGTGCTAGAGTCCAAAATGCTTGAGTGCATACCACAGTCAGTCACTCAGTATATCTCGGTATATGAATCAAGGCACACACATGTGCACAGCGCACACACAAAGGCCCTTGAATTGGGGGTTCCACCAATACACTGGGCTAATCCCAACCAATCATAAAAATGAGGGTTGGTGGGCAAGATAAGAGGAGGGGGTGGGCAAGATAAGAGGAGGGGGAGGGGGGAGGGAAGGGTAGTAAAAAGTACAGGCACTAGAGATAGAATTGTATTATAGCAGTACAGTAGTTGGCAGCTGATGATAGTGCCTTGGTAATTTGGTAGTGTGTGTACACCTTTTTGGTGGATATTGAGTGATCTTTGTTTTGTGCGTGAGTGTGTTTAGTGTTAAAGGGATCTAGTAACTTTGTTGAGATGTGCAAAAACTGATGAATGGTTGATGCAATGTATACTGTTGTTATCTCATATGTCCTCAGGGTATTGTGTGAAAATTTCAGGTCAAATGGACAATGTATGGCCAAGTAATGAGCGAAAATGCAAAGTGATATTGGGTGATATTCACCAACTCACTGCATTCACTTTGTACAGGGATGAAAATCTCGCCCGGAGATTTTCTTATCTAAATACTTCAATCATACATATCTTTGTAATGAAAGGGAAATTTGAAAAACCGAAAGCTGTCCCATGATTTTATTGTTAATACGAATACAACAAGGTATAAAGGAACCGCTAGAATTACAATTTTATTTTGAGGATTTGGACAATGTTACTAAGTCCCTTTAAAGGGGACCACCAGGCAAAGGACAACACATTATTATATGTTTTGGTACCGTTTTGTGATATCAAATAGATACCCAACATTTTGCAAAGGGTTGTGTAATTCATAAACAAAGCAATTAATTTCCACCACTTACGGAACCACTGCTATTTCCTGGTTCCATACGGGCCAAGCATTTGCGAGTGCGCCAATGCTATTCACGCGTACGTCAATAGATCCCCGGATTCATTCGCTCATTCATTCGCTCTGCACAGTGCGCTCTGGCTCTGCACGCATATAGTCTACGCAATTCAGACCGCATGAACGCATGGTTGAGAATGGTGATGCGTTTTCCCATTATATATTTTTTTCTGAAAACATATTTTTGTGAACTTGTTGAAGGAATGGAGTACTAAAGATGGTACCTTTCTATAACAAGAATATTATTTTTGGGTGGTGGTACCCTTTAATGTATGTCTGTCTGTTTTTTATGTCTGTCTGTCTGTTTTGTATGTAAGCCTGTCTACCTGTTTGTGTGTGCAAGTGCGCTTGTGTGACTGACATTATGTATGTATGTACACTACATGTTTGTCTGTCAGTCTCACTGCCTGTCCGCTTGTGTGTCCGTGCATGAGTCTGTGTATGTGTTAGTGTGAGCAGAGAGGTGGGAAGGACGTGTTTGTGTATCTAAATGTATGTATGTGTGTGTGTGTGTGTATGTGTCTGTATGTTAGTGAGTGTATCTATGCACATGTATGTGTATATGTGTTTATTTGATTGGGCACCAGTGTGTGAGTCTTTGTACATATGTAATTTGTATGTGCGTGTCTGGCTGTCTGTATGGTTGAGGTGACTCAATTTGCCCCAAATACATCCAACCCAGTGCAGGATTCTCACCAGAAGAAAAATACAAATATTTGGCTCTGAGTGCTACCCCACTGGAAACATTTTAGCTATGCCACTATTACTAACATTCAAAATGCAATTAAAAATTAATTAATATGAATATAATAATCACAATGTCAATGATGGTGACAACAATAATGATGATGATGATGATGATGATATGATGATGATGATGATGATGATGATGATGATGATGATGATGATGATGATGATGATGATGATGATGATGATGATGATGATGATGATGATGATGATGATGATGATGATGATGATGATGATGATGATGATGATGATGATGATGATGATGATGATGATGGTGATGACGATAATGATGGTGATGGTGACAACAACAATGATGATGATGATGATGATGAAGACATATTTATTTTTGCTGTATGTTATTAGAGAGGTTGTAAAGCGCATCAATCACTTTTTTAAAATTGGAAATGCGCTATTAATAATTATAAAATTCATTATTATTATTATTATTTTTATGATGACAATGATGAGGATGACAATGATAATATACTGTATATTCAGAATTAAAATAAGCATTTTATCTCTGATTGAGCATTATAGGCAAAATAATGATGATGACAATATGAAACACAAATGTTAAATCAAAGGGAGATACAGTAGTGAGTGGTAGATGATGATTTATAATAGTAGAAGTGGGAACCCAGCTTCAGTGACTGTTGGAGTGAATGAGCAAGGGGGCGAGTGGACAAATTAAAACGATGGATGATGATTTATATCAGCCAAATAGTACTAGTGGGAACCCAGCTTCAGTGACTGTTGGAGTGAATGAGCGAGGGGGCAAATGGACAAATTAAAACGACTGGCTAACTACCATATGATAGAGGCAGTCAGCCAATGGCATATACAAGGCCATGGAGCGTGACTAAAGATTGCAGGCAAGGCAGTGTAAACAACGAGCGCTCTGATCTCTGAACCAGCAAGCACGTGTTCGGGACTGAATAGCGTAGTCTTCGCCAAATACTCTTTCAGGCACTTTTGCGTCAAATAAGGTACACAAAAGAAAAAACCTATTCCAAATGAAAGACCTAGTCTTTGGGGCAAGGCGTTTTTAAATTCATTAAATGAATGTTATTTGGACTCTTTCCAGCACTTTTTCCTTTTACAATTTACAGATTCAAAACAGAGTTATAGAAGTGTATAAACACCTGTGCATCTATTGCTTAATTATCTCACGTTTTGTGTCAATTGGGATAGAACAATAGGAATAAATGCCGATCCTCAAAATATTGTTAAAGGAATCTAGTAACATTGTCCAAATCCTCAAAACTTACTTGGAAATCTAGCGGTCCTCTCATACCTTGTATTCGTATTAACAATAGAAGCATGGGACAGGTTTCGATTTTTTAAATTTCCCTTTCGTTAAAAAGATACTTACGATTGAAGGGTTCAGATGTTTAACTATCCACTGGATAGTCGTAACCAAGTACAAAGTCACTGCAATGAGTTAGTGAATATGGCACTTTACATGTTCGCTCATTACTCGGCCATACAACATCCATTGAACATGAAATTCTCACACAATACCCAGTGGACATATCATACATGTATAACAACAATACACATTGTACCAACCATTCATCACTCTTTTCACATGTCAACAAAGTTACTAAACCCCTTTAAAACGACTAAGTACTCTTACAACTGCTTTTGCATCTGATTTAACTATCTCCCGATTTGTATTGTCACATTGTCATCATTCAATCTGAGCTGCTCTATATGACGCCTTTTGTGCCAAACGGGACAGAACCGCAACAGTACGCTACAACGTCAACAGCTGTAAAGATGATTAAATTATCATTAGATTGCTGTTATGCGTGATGCGATGTTATCGATAATTACAGGACCCCCCTAAGTGAAAGAATAATGAAACTAGTTTGTGATAACTCAATTACTTTTATTGATGAATTGACTTATTCAAAAGTGGTGATAATTGACTCATTAAATAATTCCAATGAGATAGGCAAGTCACTGATAGATAAAGGATCACTTGGTTCAAATTATGGTCTTGACTTGAGCATTGATGTTATCAATTATTTTATCTTCAAAATAATCTTTCACAAAATATTTTTCAATAAAAGAAGAGTTCAATTAAATGCACATTACAAGGTATTGTATATTTTAAAGTTAGATTAATTTAGATGAGAAGAATTTTAGGCTATCAATTTAAAGTTCTCCAACGCTCATAACTATTCAAGGAGAAACTAATTAAAATGACAATATGTGTTAAATACCTACATGTTTGTTTGTTGTATGGTAAGTTTACCTTATCTTGACTGTTTATCTCTACATGTTGAATGGTATATAACCCACCCATGAAATTAAACCTCCTAGCAATTTTGAAACTGGGTCTAGCTCATTTAAGAAGGCAAAAGGATACCAAGAAAGGTAAGCTTCTCCATATGTGGGGCAGCTAGACTAAAAAATAAATTGTTATTTGGTATTTCTATATTTTCCCCAAATACTGTCCACCTATCTTAGCAGCCACCTGTCTATAGCAACCAACCTGCCTATAGTGGCCACCAAACATGTCCCCATGCAGAGGAAAACAATGTTATGGTACCTGTCTATAGAGGTTACCTGTCTACAGTGGCAAACAAGCTATGACAGAAGTATGGTTGTACAGTCAATTGTAGATACAGTATTATGGAGAGAGTCTAGGCAATGGACTACCAACATGTTTTTAAAGGTAGTTCGGATTCGTAAATCAGCACCCTGTGCCATGCGATAACGTACACTGGCTAAGTAATATGTAGTGTGCACTAACTAGCCTAGTTCAAATTGGGGATCCAAGGAGTAGCATCCCCACACTAAACAATCTTTAAAGCTTGACAATGGGGTGGGGCATGAATAGGGTGGGGTTACAGAGAGCAGCTGCTGACATGGTGTAGTGATTATGATGACAAGGGGGGTGGGGTGTAATGGGATGTGGGGGGAAATAGAAATAGTTTCTCTCGTAATGGATTCAAATCAATCCTCACACTTAAGTTCTGGATGTGTCCCATACAAATTAACCCCTTGCCTATGGGAACTTGGTGGGGCTATGTGCAAAGTATATGGGGATTTCAGAATCTTCAAGGGAATGGGTAAATATGGGCCCAGATGCCATCTTGGGTTTCCAAATGATCACCCCAAAGCTAAATAATACATTATGGTTATATCAAGAGCAATTTTCCATCACCAAGCTTTAACCGCACATTGTAAACTCTCAACAAAGCCTTTTTCGAGAAAAACAAATTAGACATTATTTCCCTCCCCCCCCCCCCTTTTCACCACCTCATATCCATTACTTGACACCTCATTCCCCCTTCACTTGTTCTATGACTGGGATATTGACCAAAACAAAGTGCTATTCTCAGTCATCGAGCTTTCAAAAAAACAATTAGCACCATTGCTGAAATCATCACCCCAAATCAAAATTATAAATTATTTGGGTACAGACAAACAAAAGCAATTCTAAATTCCAAACATGTAAAAAAAAAAAAAAAATTAAAGCCATCACTCATTGCCAAAACCACGCACTACCTCGAATCGAAATTGGAAATTAATCACGTGCTCCACCTTTTTTTTCCACCTTATTTTTTTTTTTTATGGATTATTTGAGAAAATGATTTGAATGAAGAGTGAAAAGTATCCATCACCAGGCTCGATCTGAACGAACCAATCACCACCCACTGTAGAAATTACTGCCCGTAAACAAAATTGGACAAAGATCAGCGCATTTTGTAAACTACTTGGACAAGTGGCTGGGCTACAGAATCCATCTACTACTACCGTATTTGCTGGTGTATTAACCGCACCTTTTTTCAAAAAAAGAAAAAAGAAAAAAGGGGGTGCGGTTAATACACGACCGTATTAACCTCACTTTTTTAACCTCACTTTTTTTTTTTTTTTTTAGGGGGTGTGGTTAATACACCGGAGCGGTTAATACACCGACAAATACGGTAGTCCTCTTTGTTGGATGCCTTTCAATTCACACATCTAGTCCAAAATTTGAAATGTGTTTATAAAAAAAACAAAAATATGTATTATTAGTAGGAAACATTTGTCAAAGCTCAGATTCAGAATCATTCTGAAAGCACCCATACCCGTGCAATGTCAGGCCTCCCTTTTCACACATCACTCAGTGGACATATCAGATAACACATTTCATCAAAATTCATCACTTTTTGCACAAGTCAAGAAAGTTACTAGAACTAGATCCCTTTACAAACTTTGCCTACAGGCACAAACTTTGCCACTTGAATTGTAATCATATGACGTTTTGTCAAAAGCTTATCAAATTAAAATCTGAGAAATAATTTTTAGGTCAAGCATACTGGCACTATTATTACCAAGATATAGTGGGGAAACGGCACAATTTTTTTGTTGAGAATATGGATTTGCCCAAGAGCCAAAGCAGATTATCGGAATGAGAATCTAAAAGCAATTTGTAATTCAAAACAGAGGACAAAATGGCGGTGTGTTGATACAAGGATTTTGAGAGGGTGAGTAATCAAGCAGAAAGCCTTATACCTGGAAGGTAAAAATAAAAATGAAATAACTTTCCAAAAACTTCAGGGTTGCGAACTTTTCTTGACCTTATTTCTTTGATAGTTCAACCCATTCACTTTGAGATCCTGGGGGTAGGGGCCCGATTACGGACCAGCGACATTTACCATGGTAATAAGTATCATTGGCTCTAACTCATCGATGTCAATATGCTAGAACTACATACAAATCAACAGAACGTAGCAGAGCACACATATCGCCCTTACTCATTCAGCCGTAAATGATTACACAAGCATATCTAGAGATCAGTGGAACTAGGTCTGGTCCTGGGTCATGATCCTGCTCTCGGCCACTGGTGTATATGGAAAATGTAAAGATTGAAAGCAAGGGGTCAATAATGAAATGGGGAGAAAGTATATTGCATAATCACAGATATGAATTGTTTCAAAAACATATTCATTTTAACAGTTTTTAGAAAATACATCCCCAACTACATTTTTAAAAACACAACTTCTGTCACCTTTTCATGACCCTGCTCTCAAATAAAAGGTTGAAAAAACAAGAAAAAAAACAATATTAACCGATCTAAAATGGTAAAAAAAAGCACACACACATTCAAATAATATCAAAAGGTAAACAAAAAGTTTAAATCAAGAAAATAAAATCCCAATCACCAATCCAACAAAGTATGTTCATGTCACCTTTTGATGAACTTAAAATATTGCAGGAATAAAAAGAACAAGAACAAGAATATAGGGTCAGTGTGGACAAAATCCCTTTTCATATTCACAGCTATGAATGTCACAGTTGGTGCCCTGATTCAAACAACACTAAACCCAAACAAGCCTTTCTTAAAACTTTTTTTAAGGAGCTTAAACCATTCACTCACAGAAACTGAAAATCCCCCCAAAGTCAATACTCAGTGTACCTGGTTCACACAATCATTGTATTCAATAGGTAAGCGCACAAAAAAGGGGGCCCTTCCTTTGTTGACAAGCCTTTCATGTTGTAGTCCCTTACATAAACCAAGGATGTATGAGTTACTCCTTGCATAAACATTCACTGTGGGGTCTACCTGAAGAAGAAAAGGAACCCTAGCTAATACCACAAACAAAAACTAGTATAATCCCTTCCCCCTTTTTGATTGCTATTCTAATAATAACTGCATGCTAATCCCTTCTTCATACCCCTGGGCATGGGGTTGTAGACATCATGTTGGGCTATAACATGGGGTCAGCCCATTTGGTGTTTTCAACAGGTATTGGTTATTTGCTGTTCTCCTCTTTTTTTTTAAACTTCCTTTTTGAAGTTCTTCTTCTTATGCAGGCAAACTGACATATTATTGTCATATTTCAAGTATTTTGCCCACTCCTGGATAGTGCTCTTGATGAGTCCCGGGTACCCGCGACCCGCCGAAAAATGTCGAGTCCCGGGCGCGAAAATCAATACTCAATTTCCCGAAAAAAAGGCAAGTCCCCTCATTGAACGCAAGAGTTATCATGTTCATTCATTTCAAGTGACATAAATGTGCTCAATTTTTGTCACTTGAATGAACATGTTTTCCCAGCTGGCGTGACATGCCGATCATGTAATCAACAAATGGGTAAATTTTGGGTACCCGGGACTCGCCCGAAAAATTATCGTGAGTCTCGGGTAGTAAATACTCCCGAAATCAACAACACTACTCCTGGATGATAATTAAAGGTAACGTTGAGTATTGGTAATTTCCAAAGTGCCCCCCCCCCCCCCCCCAAATTAATTGAAACGGATTTGGTTGAAAGATATGAAAGATCATCGAAAAAAACATGGGAAATAATAATAATTCCCATTCAAATGCTCTAATTGTTGTGAAATTTGCTTTCAAAATATTTATAAAGTGATTGACGTCTGGCCATCACTTTTTAGAGAACGCATTTTACCGCGCATTACAGTCTCGTATTAGGAGAACCTAGAATGCTAGCGCTTCTCTCTAAAGTTAATTTGACACTTGAGTTGTAACGGCTCTTTTTGAATGATAACAGGGATTTTACTTTGTCGTTTGTAATTGTGTATACTTTTAGAGCATGGTGAAGTTATAACTATTAGTTTGTACCGTAATCGTGCAGGTTTTGGTTACTAAAGTTAAGTTTGACCAATACTCAACGTTACCTTTAAGTACATGTTGGAATAAGTTCACAATCTGTCATGTTCATTGTTTTCACACTACAACCTGTGAATGGTGCCCAGCTAGGGAATCAATGTCTAGAGTGGTCACTCTGATTTGTCTGCCTGTATTTATTTACTGCACTGTTTCAGGGAAAAGACACATAAAAATACAATCACAATGAGGTGACATGAAGGCCTATCATTTTTATCCAACCTGCCCTAGATAAGCCAGGAATCATCCTGGATCAGTGCAATGTCACTCATGTATTTTGTTTGGAGACTAATGAGTAGATTTACTGCTTGGGTGGTAACCATGAAAAACACAAGAGTTAACCCGTTTCCTACGATATTCTGAAATATCAATAGACTTTGTCACGGGCGTAGACATGACATTGATACCCATTCAAGTGGGGGGGGGGGGGGGGGGGGATGATCTATTCATTCATCCCCCCAGTTGAATAGGTATTATGTAACTCGCTACGCCCGTGGACTTTGTACACAATCCACCCGGTTCCCATAATCAAGGGGTTGAACCAAGGAGGTATAAGAACTAGTTTCTTCTTGGTTATCACTATGAAGTGCATAGTCAACCCTGTCTTAGTAGCCACCTGTCTATAGCACCCAACCTGTCTTAGCGGCCACCTGTCTATAGCAGCCAACCTGCCTATAGTGGCCACCAAGAGTGACCCCTAGCAGAGAAAATCTGTTATGGAACCTTTCTATAGAGGTCACCTGTCTACAGTGGCAACTTTTCTTGTTCCCTTGTGTGGTCACTAAACACAGGTTTGACCGTAGGTGTATATTCGTTCTTGCAATTTTTATCCACCAAAAACACAATAAGTTACACATGAAGTGCATTCTATTTTGTAGCTGTATCTTCCTTCAGTTGTTGGAACTATTACTCACAAAAAAAACCCACAGAATTACGCTAACAAAAAGTGTTCAATGTCATAGTTTCATGTCATCTTCCTTGTGGCAATTGTTATCCACAAAAATCACAGAGTAATACACAATGAAATGTGTTCAATTTTGTCGGTGTCTCTTCCTTGTTGCAATTGTAAAAGCAATTGTAATTTTACAAAAAGGGAATTTACAAAATGGATATATTGTCATGTGACACTATAACGATACACCACAATAAATAATGCTCATTCTTACCTTGTTAACCCCTTGCCTACGGGAACCGAGTGGGCTATGTACAAAGTCTATGGGGATTTCAGAATCTCGTAGAGAAGATACAAAATGTTTCTCTTATTAGAAAAGATCAAACTTCAAGGTGAATATGATCTCAAAACATGAAATAATGTTGGCAATGCAATCCAACTATAATAACATTTGAGATTTCAGATCCTTTGCTAATGACAGATTATATTCCAAAATATCAAATTGTTACTCAAAGGGCATTAGTCTTCCAAACATAAATGCAGTGTTGAGGAGATCATAGGTTTAACATGCATTGAAAATATTTTGAATGATCTTCATAATAATATGTAAAATCACTTGATGGTGTGTACTCGAAATGTCAACAGAACTTACTTTCTATATTGTTTATATTTTGTTGAAAAATCAAATCAAATCGAATCAAACCATGACTCCGTCAATATTTCTTTCCTCACAAGTTATTGCTTCGAATATAAAGTGTTCACATTATTCCAGAATTCCAGACCATCATCATAACATCCTTCACAAAATGATTTCTGACCACAATATGGAACGCTCCAGTATAAACAAACTGAATCGATGCACACTATTAAAGGATAGCCTACACCAAGGTTTTAATTACTCATTCTCGAGTATCAATGTAATTAGCTCACACATTTGCTGTAATTATCCCATTCAGGGCTGGCCCCGAATATATACTTGGACTGGACGTCTCTGACCATTGCACAGTTTTACCAAAATCGAATCGTACCCTGTTAACCCTTTGACTACGGGATCCTGGTGGGTTCTGTATTAACTATATAGGAACTGCAAAACCTAGCAGGGAAGTGGTTAATCACTATTTGATACCTAAATTGGACACAGTTCTCAATGCGTTTAATGTCCTATCAAATCTTGTTATCTCTGTCTGAAGGCTAGGGCTAAATATTGACCATCTTGAGTCCAACGTGTTGACATTTGATGTATCTGATGATAAGTACAAGTGTAAATGTAAGATTTCAAACACGGGTATTGTCGACTGCAGCCTGCTTCACACTTGTGACTTTCGTGAATTTTATTACAGGCCAGTAGCCAGGTTCTTTCAAAGGGGGGGGGGGGGGGGGGGAGGGTGCCTAATTTACAAAAGTGACCAGAGACCGATCTTGGTCGAGTCCGAGATCACTGGTTCAGTTGTGTAAGCAATGGGCGAGACCAATGAAAAGTGGATCTTTCTGAATTGGGGGGGGGGGGGGGGGGAGGGGGGTGCATTACACACCCCCTGGCTACGGGCTTGTATTATCATGTACAGTGTATCAAGTGCCATGGTCAACTCAGTTATAATACTCTTAGAAATTTGTGTTCTTCTCCTATTAAAATGTACACAATAGACAAGTGATGAATGAATTGTAAAAACCAGCACATAAATAAACAGAAAACTATGATTTATAGATTTTAAAACAAAGAGAAAACAGTTTGAAGCCCATTGCACTCAATTTTCCATAACTATACATGAAACCAGTCTTGACATTTTGTAGGAAAAAGGAAAACTGTACAGTTCGCAATGTACAAAGTGTATGTACACCACATACCTAAATTGTTTGAAATGTACAAAATGTTTACTGCATACCTCAAATGTACTTGCTTGTACATGTTTGATATTTACAAGACATTTTAATAAACACTTGAAATGTACTTGAATGTGTTTGAAATTTACAAGGTGCATACCAAATTCCTGAAATGTATGTACAGTCATGTGAAAGAGCAGGATATATATGCCAATGAATTAACACAGTAAAGAACAATGAAAATTGTATAGAGGCAAAATTGATGCAATTATGTTTCTAACCTATGCAAATAGAATTCTACTTGTTAGCCTCCAAATATTGTTATACAGAAGAAATATAATTGTAACCGTATTGAGGCGATATCATTTTTATATACATGGCATTCTATATAGATCCATGGTCGGGTTGTTGTTTTGTTCTGAACAGAATTATTAATTAAATATTGATTGACCTGTTCCTGTAAAAATATATATATTTGTTTACAAATCTTAAGTGTACCGAACCAGCAATTTTAGACGGTTTAGTATTTGCTATTGATAAGGAACAATGAAATACACTTGACAAATCAAGTCCTTGGACAAACTACACAACAGGTTACGTCTCTATTCAACAGGTTTACACTAGTGAGCATAAAACAACCCAAGTTCAATTAAATGAAGAAGAAAAATGAATTGAGAGGGTTATTAACTCTTAACGTGCCAAGGATTTTAATGCTCTATGGCATTTGTGTGCATTGTAACTCACAAAAATGCAAGCTTGGCACGTTAGGAGTTAACACATTCAAGAATATTTGATTTCTGTTTAACATGCATTCTCCATAGACCCAAGCCAGAGTATTTTCAATACCAGTCCTAAATGGGTTAAAGAAATGCTCAATGAAAGGACACCTCTAACTCAACCACAGTCCTATAAACTACATTTTCCTTTGTAACTTTAAAGAATCTAAGAAATCCTAAAATACAAATCTATGCTTCCAATTTTACCACAATATCCTTCAAATCCCCGACAATTAATTGTGGTCATAAAGCCCATTTAGGCGCGAAGATCACTGCCATGCATTAGACAAAACAAACAGAAATTCTACAGACGCCTCATTCCGTTTTTATTGGACCAACTATGCTTGACTGACGTGCCTTTGTTTGGTGACAGAGAGATATTTACTTGGGTGATCATGCTAATTTGTTTCCGAAAACGTATACCGTAGGTGTTTGCATTTTCTCCATTTAATTCCCCTTTTTCTAAGTTAAATTCTTTGCTACATTATACTGCTTTTTCAAAGCAAATCTATCATATATTATATACTATTGCTGCAAACTGAATACTTATGATTACTTTGAAGAAGGAAAAAAATAAGAAAGATAATGATTACTACACATGTTTCTAATGTAGATTAGCACAATAGTTCATGATGATGTCATTGCATCTGTTTATGGTTATAAAGCAAAATTAAACATCAAAATGATACTTGTACTCTTGAAGAAATTCAAAAAATTATACAAAGAAACAACTCTTGAAAAGAAAATGAATGTAAACAGAAACCAAGAAGAAAATGTACATCCACAGAATCTTAGCGGGAAGTACAACACGAAAATAAACAAAATAAACATAAAGACCAAAATAAGAAAATTCAATCAATAGGTGATCCCCCTAATCTGTCTGTGGTATAACCAGCTCATGCTGATCCTAGTCAATGGGCAATTAGTCTATTGGTCAAGTTAGACCCTTTCACATTGAATCTTAAATTGTTTGAAGAAAATCCAGGAGAAAAATGAATTCATATTTTAAACAAAACAAGACTAACATTTACCCAAGTTTACAAACTTATGAGAACTAAAGAAGAGGTAAAAATAAAGTAAAGCCCATGATCCAATCAAAAGCTGATCCGCCTAATCTGTCTGTGGGATTACCGGCTCACGCTGATCCTAGTCAATGGGCAATTAGTCTGGTATTGGTCGCGACATACCCATTTCACATCTAATGTATACCCGTTTGAAAAAAATCCAGAAGAAAAATGAATGCGTATTTGCAAAAACCAAGACAAAAGTAAAGCTTAACCTGTTCTCCTTGAGATTCTGCAATTCCCATAGACTTTGTACATAGCCCACCCGGTTCCCATAAGCAACGGGTTAAGATGATCGGCTAGCCAATCAATAGGTTTAATTCTAGTCTTTTTTTAACTGTTAACGTGCCAGGGATTTTTTTATGCTCTGGCATTTGTGTGCATTGTAACTCGCAAAAATGCGAGCTTGGCACGTTAGGAGTTAAACCTGTTTATAAAAGATGGTTTCAAATCCTGCAAGATCAAAGTCTCTGTGCTTTGTATAAGGTTGGTAGCATAAAGCAGTTTGGAACAGTTCATATTTAAACGCCTAGGTGTGAATGGGTAAGTGAAGATGAGACATTATTGAAGTGGCCTGACTGTGTTAAGCCATGTTTTGGCCACAGAGCATTTGTTGGGGGGTATTAGGGAGGATTTTGGACCAGTTTAAAGATGGTTTAAAATACCACAATCATAGGCTGTATTTAATATAAGGTGGTATAAAAAGCACTAAGCAGCCTGTCTACTCCGAGTAAAGCTGATGTTTTGGACCCACAAACTTTCGCTGAGAGCATTAAGGGGAATTAAACTTGTTTATGACAGTTCTTAATTCTGCCCTATTTTCAGAATAACAACTAAATTGTATCAAAATGTTTTATATATTTTACATGCAGCACATTTTTATTCATACTTATAAATGATGCAAAAATACTGCTGAAAACTGCTTATCTACTAGTATAATAATGCCTGTGTAGTAAAATTTGTCCTAGCAGAATCATACTTATAAATGGTAGACACATTGCAGTTATGACCTTGTTTCATCTGTACTTATTTCATTCTCTTAATCTTACTTATGATCAATGTTTTGGAGATGGTTTATATTTGGTTTAACCCCTTGACCATGGGAACTGAGTGGGTTGTGTACAAAGTCTATGGGGATTTCATAAACTTGTATGGAAAAGGTTAATTAATACACATTCTCAATAGACCTCAACCCCAGTAGTTTTTGGGACCAGTCCTGAACGGGTGAACCCACTAAACTTATTTTTTTGGAAAAGTATTTAAGTAACTAATGGTTACATTTTACTCTTCGATGAGGATTCGGGCCATCATATCTCGGGCACTTTCCTCTACAGGTGAAAACGCACACAAACACTACTATATGCCATGATCACATAATTACAATCAAATGTGTCGACGACGACAGAACAATAGAACGTGGGCGTCATTAGCAAGCGTGTGAATAGATATAGAATAATAGGTCACGGAGACAATTTTCTTTACCACAGCATTGCGTGATCCGATCAATCGATAGTCTAGTTCTGATCCACTCAGATGAATCTCCATTGTGGTGAATCCCACTTTTATAAGGGTCGCTTAAAACTTATTGATTTTCTTTTTGCTGGTATTAAAAGTTTGTACATGTATGTGCATGAGGCTGCATACTGTCTAGTAATGTTCAGTTAGATAAGGGTGTGAATATACATTTCAGTTTCACTCTTTATTAATATTATATTTTATCAAGGAAATTGTTCTAAAAAGTAAGGCTTGATGAAAATATATTCATCTAAAAAAGTGGCAAAAGTCACCACAGCGGCCAAAGTCACTCCGGTTTACGGTACAAACAATTAGCCTAAAAAATGAATTCAAATTTCTAATTGCAATGATTCACGAAGGGAAAATCAAGTAATGGAGGTTTTGTAGGTAACTAGTCTAGCATGTAAACCCATTCCCTTCAAGATTCTGAAATCCCCATATACTTTGTACACCGCCCACTAGGCTCCCACAGCACAGGCAAGTGTTGAAAATCTGTCATTGGTGTACATAAGCACTTGGTATGAAACTTGTATAAAAACACTTCTGCCATTTTCTGTTATTCTGATCAAATCAGATCTATTATAAATATGCTTATAAATTAATTTTCTGTTTCACACTACTGTAGCTGTCAGATATCTCGCTATAATAATGTATCCTCTTGAGATTTAAAGAGGCAAATATATGCTACCAATTAAACAATTAGTCTCAACTGGTCCGTAGATCCTTCAACAAAAGAACCATGGACTGGTACCACTGGTCCAGCGATGGGCAGCAAAGCATACAGCTAGGTTCTCAAACCTATTGGTATGTTGCACAGATTGAATATATGGTCTATATTTTTACACTGGCCCGCGTCCTCTTAATTGGGCAGACTTTTACAGAGCATTTTTAACCCACTAACTCCGGTTCAGGACTGATTGATTTTGTTATAACATGACCTTATAGACCCAAGCCCAAGTATTTTTGGGACAAGTCCTGGGCCCCGTTGCAGAAAGAGGTACAATCGATTGTTAGTTACAATTAATTGTAAGTCCGAAAATTTGTGTGTTTCAACCAATCAGTTGTGCGCATTTAGAACACATGATCTGACTTACAATCTATTTTATCTCTTTCTGCAACAGGTAACAGGTAAACAGGGGGACCACATCAAGGGAAGACAATATCTGTAAGAAACGTTTGGTTGAATCCGACCCCTTAATACAGGAGTACCCTTTAAAATGTTGCCCCATTAAGTGGACACCACTGAATAACCAAAAGGTTGCAACAAAATTGCAGTGGTTTGTTTAAACAAATCACCGCTAAGAATAATTGTAATAAAATCGATACTGTAGCATAATACAAAATTGACTTTTAATTATTTGTTTTACCTTCTTCTTCCTGATAGTCTTCTTGTTATTTCCTTCATGGTGGCATCCAGGTGATATTATCTTCCGAGAGATGTGTTATATATCCAAAACCAGGTGTGGCCCTTTAACATCCAAATACAATGCTATGCTCAGGAAAATGTATTATATCCCAGACAGTTTTGAAAAAAATATGCAGCACTTCTTTTTGATGACAATTCAAGTAATAATTCCAGTGCAGTTATCCTGACATCCAAGTGTAATTGCTGTTGTTATGTTTGTCTTTCAAGTTTTTTCCAAATGCTATTCTTCAAAAATGTATGATCTCCATAAATGTTTCTTTGGATATAGCAAAGAAAGTTGATGTGAAATCAAATGTTGATTGAAGTAATCATTCCACTATGAGCAGGTTATCCTGCAATTCAGTTGTTGTTAATGTTGTTGTTGATGTTATGTTTGTCTTTCAAGTTTTTCCTTTGTATATGATCCAAAGAGACAAATCAGGAATTAAGCACAGTCGGAATAACTTTTCTAAGTCGAGGAAAAACAAATAGTTAAATTAATATTTTCCCAGAAAATGGCTCCATGTATATTTGCAATCCAAACAGACACTTCTAGAACACTGCATAAACTTCCCAAATGATCTGTGGTAATAAGTTCCTAATATTCACAAAAGTCCGCTTTTAGAATATGTTGTAGGTATGATTTGATCTTTTATCTCAATTGAAAATCAAACAAGCATTCATTGTATCTGACATTTCGGAGCAAAATTCACCACCTCCACACATTCTATAACTATTGTTCATTGATCAGTATTGTCGGCAACCTAATCATCTCCTATCCCAACTGAAAAGAAAAGTTCACATAAAGTTTGTTTTTTTATTTACCCACTCACAACCAAATGATGCGTCATAAACAAAAACAAATATATAAATAGGCTCCTTCCAGTACAATCGAACTCCACAGCCAGAAATATCATGATATATAATCCAAACGGTTGATCATAGTGTAAACAAACGCTGCAAATATTACAAACATGTCAACAAGAAGTTCACACGAAACTATGAAACTGTCATTTAAATCCAACACAATCAATACGATCATAGAAACTGTGTAAAGGTGTGCGTGTACAAGCGTTCGTTGCCCACCCAAGCAAGCATCGCTTTTACAATTGCATGCCTCCCTCTTGTGTCAGGACCACAATGAGCATTAGTATATTTTCTAACCGTGATTGATTTCCAATATTAATCAGGATCATCCTTTTCTCTTCTTTCTTTTCTCTCCCTTTCAATACAAGCTCCTTTTCTTTTCTTTTTCTACATGGCAATCACGCTTTATATCTCCTCTCTCCATCTCTCTCTCTAGCTCTCGCTACAATGATGTCTATTTCTTTACTCTTCATTCATTTTTTTGTCTTCATCCTCTCTATTTAAAAGGATGATCCCTTCCCGTTACTTCTGGACTGTGAAGTGTCTGCATTGTGGGGAACATGAAGTCGTGTGTGGTCAACCATATAGGGTACTCTAGCTAGATAACGGACTGCGGTTATCACTCAAGGCTTAATATATAAAAAGAGTTTTAAGAAGGAGGGATGTATACAATGTGCAAAAGAGACATTCCTACTATGCTCAGACACTTTCAATTTTCATATTCGGTACAGTTACAATGCTTTGAGGAGTTTAAAAGTTAAAGGCACATGTTTAATAGTTAAAGTGCAGTTACAGTTTATATATTCGGTACAGTTACAATGCTTTGAAGAGTTTAAAAGTTAAAGGCACATGTTTAAAAGAGTTCCTGTACATAATCATAATGTGTTGATTTCGTTGTCATGTGCAAAAACCTAAGTTGGATAGACAAAGAACAATACAATAAAATTAAGATCATGAAATGAACATGACTCGGCCAATAGACAAACATGCATATAAGAGGGGAAAATTAAAATTTAATTTTTGTATTTATTTACTTTTCAAGCTCACTTGAAAACATGAAAACAGCACTGTACAATTGGTTTGCATTTAACTCTTTGCACATTTATGGGGGCTCTTTTATGCTTTTCGGGGGGGGGGGGGGGGGGGGGGGCTCCTTTTGGCATTTCGGCAACTTTGCCCCTGAGGCCCCATGTATTTTTTCAATGAATATACAAATACTGATACTTCAACTCATAAATTTAAAGTTTTGCAGCATCCTTTTTACCAGGATCGTGTATTTACAAGTTCTTTGCAATTTCCAGATGATCTTTCCACTCTTCATACCTGTACATTTTGTTTTACTTGTTTAGTTGTACTGTATGCTTTCTTCATATTATTGTTATAATTTGTATGCTACTGTTTTTATTAAAGTGGAAAATTCAAATGTCATCTGATGATGCTACTGTGCTCCTTTAAGAAATTATTCTCTTTTTGACCTTCCACATGTACAGTAATGCTACTTAGAGGGTTTAACGACTAATGCTAGATAAGTTTGTTTCATGCTTATGTGAGTTCTTTAAAAGTCAGTGGAGTGGCTTAGATGAGTGGGTTTGTTGGGGGTATTGATGAAGATACTCAAGAGTTGACAAAGATTGGTTGATTGATTGTTGGTAATGAGGAGTGGTAGGAGGGACACTGCATGGAGGCAGATGTCTGAATCTCAGAGATGGTTTAACTTTAACAGACTTTACTAAATTAAGCACTCTAAACAGCTCCTCTGCTCATTAACACAAAAACAAATTTGATGGCACTCTTCTATTTGAAACCATTTCGCCAACAACTTTACTCTGCCTATCAGCACCTCGTGGGAAATCAACAATACAAAGTCATGTCCTTTTTTAAAATGTCAAAATGGGTATTTAATCATTTAATCATTCATTTTCAACAAAAATAAGTTTTGGTAAAATGATCATGAAGAAGGTACTTGTGTTAAAGTATCCTGAGGCTCAAAATTTGATGTTAAAATTAATGCAAGCGTTGTTGATCAAAGTGATAACAATTTCTGTTATGTGATAAAAGAAACCCTACTTATTTTCCAGATTGACCTATTTTCCGCCATAGTTTTCTTTTAAAGAAGATCAGAAGAAATGAATTCCAGTTCAGGGTTAGATCCTTTCTGAAATATCATCACTCATTTATTTTCCCCCTTTTCCATTGGGAGCAAATTTATATTCTGAACATCTGTCATTGTTTAAAAAAAAAGATGAAAAAAGTTACTTTCTGCACAGATTAACCAATTCCCTAAGTACTACATATTGTAATTTACATAAAGTAAATACGTGGTCTGCAATGACTATACATTGTATGACCAGGGCCCCCGCTACAGAAAGAGTTGCAATCAATTAATTGCAATTGCCAGTCAGAAAATATGCACAATTGAACCAATCAGATTTGCGCATTTGCCATTATAGTCATATGTTCTAACTTGCTACTACTACCAACTTGACAATTGTACAGTAATATAATTAATAAGCTCTTATATTCTGCTGCAAAAGAAGGAAAACCTGAAGTTAAAGCAACCCAATGCAATCATTTCAACTTGCGGCTTGAGATAATGCCATTGCTTTTGAATTCTCTGATCATGCAATAGCTCTCTCAAACTCAATCACCGCCGGTTTGAACTGCTGCTGTCTGCCTACAGAGGGCAGAAGACCTGTTTTATCCTCAAGGAGTTTGAGCTACAGGTATTTCTATGTTAGTTTTGCAAACCAGAAAGAAACCACTAGATCATGTGAAAGTCTGGCGACTAATTCTCCGAGGGTATGGCATATCATCATGTTGATTTGTTTTTATTATTGGACCATATTGTTGCTGTTCAGTAATGAATCATTGATGGAAATTTGAGTAATAAATCAAGCGATAGTTTAATGTTATTATCTTACCTTGCGAGGTAGAAACGGAGGGACATCCCCTGCTCACATCTGCAAAATTGAAACAAAGAAAAAGACAACCTTGTTTAATACATCACTCATAATACTTTTTGTACAATATAATTCAATCTCATTTGCAATATAATGCATAATAGGTACATTCTATTTCCATGGATATTATGAAACAAACTAGAATCTGACCAGAAAGAAATCCAATGAAAAAGAGAAAAACAAATTTAAAAAAGGGGGGGGGGGGTATCAAAAACAAAATCAAGGCCCTTTTTTTGAAATCCCATAAATAAACAGCATTATACTTTTCTCATGCTTTCTCATTTTGGCCAACTCTAAAGGGACTCTCTTACTCAATGTCCTAACCCATTCCTTTTGGGGAACATGGTATATCATATACTAATTCCATGGGAATTACAATATCTAGGGGTATCAACTTAAATTTGCTAGACAAACTGAAAATCCAGGGTATAAGAATTCAATCAATAATTTTATCTCACAATCCCTGAACAACATGCAGCTTTCTCACATTTCCTCCCACTCTGGTCATCCGAAGTGGGACATTTTGTTTAAAGGGTACCACCACCCACAAATAATATTCTTATTATAGAAAGGTACCATCTTTAGTATTCCATTCCTTCAACAAGTTCACAAAAATACGTTTTCAGAAAAAGAAAAAAAAATTGGAAAACGCATCACCATTCTCAACCATGCGTTCATGCGGTCTGAATTGCGTAGACTATATGCGTGCAGAGCCAGAGCGCACTGTGCAGAGCGAATGAATCATCCGGGAATCTTTTGATGTACGCGTGAAAGCATTGGCGCACTCGCAAATGCTTGGCCCGTATGGAACCAGGAAATAGTAGTGGTTCCGTAAGTGGTGGAAATTAATTGCTTTGTTTATGAATTACACAACCCTTTGCAAAATGTTGGGTATCTATTTGATATCACAAAACGGTACCAAAACATATAATAATGTGTTGTCCTTTGCCTGGTGGTCCCCTTTAATTCTCTTTCTTTTGAAATAGATTTTCCATCTCTCCCTTTAAGGGATCTAATAACATCTTCCAAATCCACAAGACTTACTCAGAACACTAGTTGTTCTCTCATACCTTGTTATATTCGTATTACCAATAGAAGCATAGAACAGGCTTAGTTTTGTTGAATTTCCCTCTAGAGCATTTAAAAGATATTTACGATTGAAGTGTTCAGATGTTTAAATTATCCACTGGATAATTATAACTGTGTACAAAGTCAGTGCAATGATTTAGCGAATATCACATTGCATTTTTGCTCATTACTCTGTTGTGTGACGTTCATTAACCATGGAATTTTCACACATCCCTCAGTGGACACATCACATCACAGAAATACACATTTTTATCAACCAGTTATTTGCCAGTTTTTGCACATATCGACAAAGTTACTATAGACCCCTTTAATAAAATCCTAATTTAATAAAATCCTAAATGCATGTACATGCAACATCCAGGGTAAGGCATGTTAAATCAAAACTCTTTAAAGGGATCTTGTTACTTTGTTGAAATGTGTAAAAACTGGCTGAAAAAAGGTTGATAAAATGTGTTTTTGTGATCTGATATGTCCACTGAGTGATGTATGAAAATTCTGTGAAAAATGATTGTCATATGACCGAGTAATGAGCGAAAATGCAAAGTGATATTCATTAACTCATTGCACACAGTTATAATTATCTACTGGATAATTATAACTGTGTACATATCTTTATAACAGAAGAGAAATTTAGAAAACCAAAAGCTGTTCCATGCTTCTTTTGGTAATACAAATACAATGAAGTATGTGAGAACCACTTGAGTTCCAAGTAAATTGTAAGGATTTTGGCAATGTTACTATATCTCTTTAAACCCAGGTACAGGGTATAACACCTACAATCACAAAGCATTGCTATCCTGCCATTTTCACCCACTCTGCTAACTGAAAAGGGACTTTCATATTCATCCTTTTTTAAACTAGATTCCTCTATATCTTTAAAATATCACACATTTGCTAATATCCAGGGTTTAAGAAACACAATTAAAGAGCTTTAACTTGAAATCTCTAAGCAACATTCCTTTACAGATATGTTCTTCTTATCAAGCTAGAGGCTTTCTCTCTTATAACAAAAAAACTCTTATAAAATGAATGTTACAATAATTAAAACTAAACCTTCATCTCCAAATCCTTATACAATATTTTGTTATCAAACTAGATGCTTGCTCTCTTTAAAAAGCCAACAATTGTGAAGAAAACAAATCTTGGCGACAAACAGTAAAATCAAACCTCTTCTTTATCTTTAAATCCCAGAACGATATTCACTTTCCCCCCATTTTCACCCACTCCAACTAAATCCTTTCAGTTCCCAGTATAAACTGATGCAAAAGCATACCACCTAAGGCAGAAACTAAAATCAATTTTGGCCTTGTAACATGATCTTGCAACAGATTTGTGATGCTTCTGATTTTCCTTCCTGCTCACTCAAGATTTCTTGAGATCTTGAATATTCTAGATTCAGGTATACAATGACAGACAAACAAAACTATGCACACATACACATTTACATACAAACATACACACACACACACACACACACACACACACACACACACGCATATATACATATCCACTTGTGAATAAACACATCACACCTATAAAGATAATTAAAGACATTTAAAACAAATCCACAAACAGAAGAAGAGATTATAATGCGGTAACATATATATGTCTATGCAATACACTATTATAGCAAACATGAGCCTACACATACGCACACATTTCTCCCCCACAAAGCATGACTTTTTGTTTATACACTAACACACAAACAAATGTTTTTATTTTCCTTGCTGGCTTACCATATATCAACCTTACACAAATTTGAGAGAAAAATTTGTAAAAAAAAAAAAAGCTAAGGACTTTACTGATTTCACTTTTAATAATGCAAAATTTCACCTTTTCCATCATAGTGATAACATTTCAAAAGTTTTGAAAAACAAATTATAAATAAATCACGTGTACATGTATCACGCCCACACATTTAAAAAAGATCAAGACTTCTAAATTGAGTCTTATTTGTTAGGCTAAAAACAGCACTTTAAAACAAATGATTAGGTCGGGGACACTTAAAATAGATATACTGATTTGTTTGTATCTTCTATTCTCTTTCCTTTTCTTTGATTTTGTGATAAATGCTTAAAGCTTCTCGTTTCGAAGATATTTGTCAAGCCTTAATTTTTCAAATTAGAAAGAGATCCATCCCTGTCCGTGTTATTATCTTTCATACCCCTTTTCTTGATTGTGTGATAAAATGAGAGCTATTTTGAAGAAATTAATTGGCCATATTTGTCAAATTTGAAAGGGTTCCTTGCTGGGTATCTTTTACGCTTGTTCTTGATTTGTGATAAATGTTTTCGAATCGTCATGTCAAGGATATAACAGCCTTCAGCCAAATGATGTATAATTTGTCCGCAGACAGAAATGGAGATGGTTGTTTGTTAGAACATGGGTCCTAACGAGCCCTTGAATATATTTTAAAGATAGCGTCCCTCGTTTGGAGGCATCTTAAATGTTTAGTGAAACATTCCATAAACTACAAGGATATTACATCATATTGCATTCACAGTTATACAGGATTAAAATGAAACAACAGATCGACATGATCTTTAAAGAGAATTTAAAAAAACAGAGTTGAAAAATAGAGAACAATGTGTAGTAGGAAAACAAACTTAATTTGCATACAACTTTTTAGAGTTTCTTATTGAGATGGTTAACCTGCTCAAGAAAAACACAAATGGCAAAAAAACAAAAAACCGAACAACCAAACAAACAAACAAACAAACAAACAAACAAACAAACAAACAAATAAACAAACAAACAAATGTGAATCATGAAAAGATGATCTGGTCTAGTGGTCAGAGCTCTGCTCTTCGCACTAATCAGCCCGGGTTCGAACCCAGACCGCGTCTCTCGGATGGTGACGATAAAGGGCAGTCCCAGACATAAACAATCATAATCAGGGTAGGAAATATACGGGGGCTGAGGGCGATTTTGCCCCCTAATTTTCAAAATAGCCCCCTGAAATCTGTAGGTACCCCCTAAAATTACCATAGGGTATTGTGTGAAGTATTTTGTGATATTCATGAGATTGAAAAAGTAGCCCCCTAAAATAAAAAATGAATTCCTGCATTGATCATAATTGAATGAACACGTAGAAAGAAAAAAAACAACCAAATAACCAAACTAGCAGCTTGGTATAAACAAAATTGACTGACAGGGGACAATTCAATTTCATATATTATGAAGAGCGTAGCTAAATGCCTAATATTATTATTATTATATATTATGCTTTCCCACATAACACAAAGGCTGTGATATCACAGGGCTTGTTCCTCAATGTGTTTAACACCCTGAGTGTCAAATTAAATTTAGAGAATCTGCCTTACTCAGTTCTTTGAGACAAATTTACATTTGAATAGCTTTAATAAAAATACCCCTTCTAACTACAATGAGCAGAAAGAAGAATTCAGCACTAACTTGTCTATTGTGTACAACTACATGTAGGTACACATTAACATTTCTTGGCCCCGTTACCGAAAGAGATGCAATCGATTGTAAAGTTGCAATTAATTGTAAGTCAGATCATGTGTCTAAATGCGCAAATTGTCTGACTTGCAATTTATTTATTGTAACTTACAATCGATTGTATTTCTTTCTGCAACGGGACCCTTATCTTATTCTTAGAGTATTGTGACTGGAATCGGCCATGGCACTCAGAGAGTTAAGGTAACATAAAATGAGCAAGGGCAGACATGGCCTGAAGGCATTTTAACCAAAATCTACTTTACTATTAGTTGCATCAGGGATTCCTAAATAACATTAATGTTGATCTGGGGATATTTATCACGGAAGTACATTATGGGTCCCTGTAATGATTACATTTTCTTTCGTTTTAACTAATGCATATGGGGTTAGTCAGAGAAAGACAATGATAGTGGTGACCTTATGTAGCACCATCAAATGGCCTGGAGGCATTCAAAACGCTTTTCCAGAGTAAAGCTGCTTATAATGAATAGAGAGATAGGATTGGGGGATAACATTGATTTTATGATAATCTTTCCAAGAAATGTTTAGATATAAGATATTTAATTAAGCTTATTTTCCCCCAACAGACCCAAAAGCAACACAGTTTGCCCTTGACATATGTGACCTTACACAACAAAACGACCAATAAGTCTGGAAAAATGATTATGCTGATTGTCACATGACATCACAGTAGAATTCATTACCTTTAAAATGGTATATCATTTGTCATATTCAGACAAGCCAAACCCTCTGAAAATGAGCGCCAAAGATTTGGAAAATGGCGGAAGCAGTTTTAAAACAAGGGAGAAACGGGCCATTTCAAAGATCAGCATCCATTCAAGCGCTGTAATTTGATATTTTTTATTTGATGAAAAAACATACTTAAACATGATTTCTGACAATCAAAATTTCATAGAAGGTATATTAAGATACCTTTATTCAAGAAATACAAAAATCCTTAATCTCATACTTTTAACCAAATTTGACTATTTCAGCTAATAACAGAGAAACTATCCACGACATAACGGTCGTTTTGTGGTGTAAGGTCACATATTAACCCATTGCCTACGGGGAACCTAGTGGGCCTATTTTAACACTATGGGGATTTCACATTCTAGTCCAGAGGGGGTTTGTGTAGACAAAGATATACATGACATGAAATAACCTTGATGTACTAATGCTAGAAGCTTCAGACAAACTGGAAAATAAAAAACGGGGGGGGGGGGGGGGGAGGGGGTTTAGGGTTAGGGGTAAGTTTGGAGCTTCCAATTCTATGCCACATGCTACAGAGTGCCCATGCTCGAACACCTACAAATATAAAGATGAGGATGAGGATGAGGATGAGGATGAGGATGAGGATGAGGATGAGGATGATGATGATGATGATGATGATGACAACACTAAAAATAATGATACAAACATTATTATAATTTAAATTTTTGTTGTGTATAATAATTTGTTATAAATTCTCTGTGCACTTTATAATGGTAACAAGATAGAAGTTGCACTGGGATGTATGTGTCATTCATCAGAGCACATCAGCGCATGACATAGAATGCCTTACAATGATCTAACCAAGTCTCACTGTTTGAACTCTAATTATACCGAGCATGAGACCACATTTCTCCGCCAAGCCTTTGGGCTTTGGTATTAATTGATTCAACAAATTTACAATCTCAAAGGCTTTTATATCTCTCTCTATCTCTTGGACGTGCAATCTACAAAGTTTTTATTCCACATTTCTTTGCTATTAATTATTTTGGCAATCTGACAATCTATACGTTATATGATAATCATTCCATCAAACAGAGAATCTCCCATTTCTTTGATAATAATTGTTTCAACAAATTTTCCACCCCTCCAAATCCTTTGATATTTAATCATTTTGACAAACTGAAAATCTTAAAATTCTTTGGAATTGATTACTTTGACAAACGAACATGCTCAAACAATTGGTATTGATTATTACTACAAACTGACAATGGCCAGTTCTATTTTGAGAAAACAGAAAACAAATGAATTCAACCAAAAGCTAAGGCAAAGAGCTCTAAATGCAAACTATACATTTTATAGGATATACAAATTAATGTTAAAAGTATGTCTGTATAATAATCAGAATGAAAATAATTGACCAGTATTAATGTTACATCATTTTTATACATAGAATTGTCTTTTGATGTATAATAATTGCCATTTTCAAAAAAATTACATGTATGTTAATATCACATAACTTGTATGAGGTTGTCGGAGAATAAATCAACATAACTGTTCAACTAAACTAACATGCATGTTCATATGTAGAAGAAGAATATTTTTCTTAAATTTTGTTTTATACCCAAGTATTTCTTGACTGGTCTTGGACAGGTTAAGAACGTTTTGATATTAAAAATACAAATAGCATTTTGAGTTTATGCGATTATAAATGCCAAACTGACCAAATGAATTTTTTTGTTGCAAATTTCACAGCGGAGTAAACCACCTTACACTATGAGAGCACAATTGTATATTAATCCAATGCACTTTCCCTTGCCTGGTATTAAAAGGGTTAGTAAGAGATGACAACGAGACATGTCACTTCATATGCCAGACCAATAAATCATCGCTGGGATAAGAATGGGTTTTCTGGTGAATTCAGAGACATATTTCCTGTTTGTCATGAAAGTGATCGGCACAAAGATATATAATATATATATATATATTCAGCTGCAGCCTTATGACAAATAAATATGATAAAACATACAAATATGAACACACACTTGTAACCAAATTGTGTAAAACACACAGAGAGATAGTTGAATACACACCCAAACACACATTCATATCGCACATCCGTATATAATGTCAAACACTTAAAGCTAGTTGGAAGTATGCAGTAAAAACACACATGCATGTACCGTATTTGTCGGTGTATTAACCGCTCCGGTGTATTAACCGCACCCCTAAAAAAAAAAAAAAAAATGTGGTTAATACGGTCGTGTATTAACCGCACCCCCCTTTTTTTCTTTTTTTTTTTTTTGAAAAAAGGTGCGGTTAATACACCAGCAAATACGGTATATATAATCATAAAAACAAACAAACAAACATACAAACTCACACTATATATTCTCTATTAAGCTTGTACATACACGACACACCAATAGTTCATGTACATATTTATTTTCTAATCCATACAAAAATGATTGACGTCTCCTTTGCATGTGTAAAACATATCAAAACAGATTTATAGATGCCAAGAAATGTTAAAATGAATTGTTTTATCCTTAAATTTTGTATCCGTGTGAACTTTGCCACAGATGCATTTCCGAAGCCAACAAAGACGTTTAATTATATCACGTCGTCGCTAGATTCCCTAATGACTCTATCTTCCAGTCGTAACATTGCTTGATTAATGTCCATGAAACATCATTAGATGATACCAATGACATGAAACACCTCTCCCTAATGATGTCAGCTTTATATAGCGCCTTGCTTCATGTCGTTAGAGCCCTAGACTTTACCCCCATAATTGCCTCCAACAAATCAAGCGCAGTTTAATTGATCTTTTGCCTACTTTAGCTTTTCTATTCTATTTTGATATTCCTTCTTCTTCTCTTTGTGTCTTTTAGTATTTATTTATAATACAAAAATGTTCCCCGTTTCCAGACTCTTCTTGTTCTTTTATTATTCCTCTCTCTCTTTCTTTCTTTTGTTATTCTTTTGCACATCTAAGTCCTTCTTTTCTTGTTGTTCCTATATGTTGGGTTTTCTTTTACCATACATCTTTCTTAGTCTTAACCTGTTCCTCACTAGATTTTGAAATCCCCATAGAGTTAATACAGGCCCCACCGGGTTCCCATAAGCAATGGGTTAACCTGTTCCCTACTAGTGTTTGCAATCCCCATAGAGTTAATACAGGCCCCACCGGGTTCCCGTAGGCAATGGGTTAACCTGTTCCCTACTAGAGTTTGCAATCCCCATTGAGTTAATACAGGGCCCACCGGGTTCCCATAGGCAATGGGTTAACCTGTTCCCTACTAGTGTTTGCAATCCCCATTGAGCTAATACAGGGCCCACCAGGTTCCCATAGGCAATGGGTTAACCTGTTCCCTACTAGAGTTTGCAATCCCCATACAGTTAATACAGGGCCCACCGGGTTCCCATAAGCAATGGGTTAACCTGTTCCCTACTAGAGTTTGCAATCCCCATACAGTTAATACAGGGCCCACCGGGTTCCCATAAGCAATGGGTTAACCTGTTCCCTACTAGATGTTGCAATCCCCATTGAGTTAATACAGGGCCCCACCCGGTTCCCATAAGCAATGGGTTAACCTGTTCCCTACTAGTGTTTGCAATCCCCATAGAGTTAATACAGGGCCCACCGGGTTCCCATAGGCAATGGGTTAACCTGTTCCCTACTAGAGTTTGCAATCCCCATTGAGTTAATACAGGGCCCACCGGGTTCCCATAGGCAATGGGTTAACCTGTTCCCTACTAGAGTTTGCAATCCCCATAGAGTTAATACAGGGCCCACCAGGTTCCCATAGGCAATGGGTTAACCTGTTCCCTACTAGTGTTTGCAATCCCCATAGAGTTAATACAGGCCCCACCGGGTTCCCATAAGCAATGGGTTAACCTGTTCCCTACTAGTGTTTGCAATCCCCATAGAGTTAATACAGGGCCCACCGGGTTCCCATAGGCAATGGGTTAACCTGTTCCCTACTAGAGTTTGCAATCCCCATAGAGCTAATACAGGGCCCCACAGGGTTCCCATAGGCAATGGGTTAACCTGTTCCCTACTAGAGTTTGCAATCCCCATAGAGTTAACACAGGGCCCACCGGGTTCCCATAGGCAATGGGTTAACCTGTTCCCTACTAGTGTTTGCAATCCCCATAGAGTTAATACAGGGCCCACCGGGTTCCCATAGGCAATGGGTTAACCTGTTCCCTACTAGAGTTTGCAATCCCAATAGAGCTAATACAGGGCCCACCGGGTTCCCATAGGTAATGGGTTAACCTGTTCCCTACTAGAGTTTGCAATCCCCATAGAGCTAATACAAGACCCAACAGGTTCTTGTTCTGACTGGGGTCTATGGTCAATACATGTTATAGCGAGATCAATCAGTCCTGAACAGGTTAAATTCCCAACTCTTGTTTCTTTATGAGTATATCACACTCTTCCTTGCCATATCTACTAGATTTGTCCGACCTTTGATGAGTTTATCACATACTGAGCTCTAGGTAATTTGGCTTACAAGTGGCATAGCGCCAGGGGGGGGGTGGGGGGGGGGGGAGAGAAGGGGGGCATAATTATTAAAAACAATGAAAAACATACAGAGAAAATCCTTTATAAAATAAATGAATACAGAGTATGTGCCCCCCCCCCCCAAAAAAAAAAAAACAACAACAACAACAACCACAACAAACAAACAAACAAACAAAACAAATACAAAATACAAAATAAAAAAATTTTAAAACAAATATGTGGTCCCCGATCAGTCTTGACCATGCTTACGCCAATGGGCATATATTAAATCTCTTCAAAGTAGATGAATCCAGCACTCAATAATTGGGCGCAACTTAATTAAACTGTTGCAGACACTAACTATCGCAAGATACGTCAGGTTTGGGGACTACGGGTGTTATACCCAAACTAAATTGGCAATCATCTATATTGTTTCAACCCTTGAGAGTCTGACAGCATGCATGGTGAGCTTTAGACAAATTGGTAGGCCTATAATAAATCTCTTCAAAGTTAGTCAGCCATAATTGGGTGCAACTTAATTATACTGTATTTGGGGTATCAAAACTAACTTGGCACTCAATCGTGCACATTGCTTCAATGTTTGAGAGGTTTGGAGCAGCTTTAGACAAATTGGTAGGGCCTAATATAAATCTCTTCAAAGTTACTAGCACAGCACTGAATAATTGGATGCAACTTGGTTAACCCTTTGCTTGAACCTGGTGGGTCCTGTATTCGTACCATAAACTGTACCATCCCTTTAATACTCATATTTTGTCCTAAACATTATATTACTTGAAATTATATAGAGTAGTTCAACCTCTACAATGCATATAAATAGTCCTTTTTTCTCCTTTTTCTTCATATTCATTCAGGCATATGCTAGATCAATTACGTTTAACTAATCAATCCTGTCAGTGGAATTAAAGCCTACTTCTGGGAAATCACTTTTAATTTAGCAAATATATGTGGCCTGTTTCACTGCAGTGAATACTAGAATATGTTTAATTTATCAATCATAGTCATATAATCGGTCCAGCATTCTCAGTATGAGATATATCCAAATAGGCAATGCAGAGTTGCACAGTTGGTGTCTCTGAATATCAATTTCTACTCAGCCTCTTGTCATATCACAGGTTGTTTTTTTAAAGGGATCTAGTAACTTTGTTGACATGTGCAAAGAGCGACGAATGGTTGGAAAAATGTGTATTGTTGTGATCTAATATGTCCACTAGGTAATGTGTGAACATGTCACATTAAATGGATGCTATATGGCTGAGTAATGCGCGAAAATGCAAAGTGATATTCACCAACTCATTGCACTGACTCTGTATACACGGTTACGACTATCCAGTGGATAGTTTAATATCTGAACAGTTCAATCGTAAAATATCTTTTTAACGAAAGGGAAATTCTAAAAACCGAAACCTGTCCCATGTTTCTATTGTTAAAGGAATAGTTGAGTTCTGGTAGAGAGAGTACGGTTTTGGTCAAACTGAATTTTAGTAACCGAAACCTGCACCATTACATTACAAACTAATAGTTATAACTCAACCATGCTCGAAAGGAATACAAAATTACAAATGTCTAAGTAAAAAGCCTGTTATCATTCAAAAAGAGCCGTTAAAACTCAAGAGGGCGCTCTCTAAAGACTCATCGGTTTCAAACCATTTAAAAAAAAAAAATTGTGCATGTGATGTTTTGTTGAAATAGTGATAAGATAGAGAGATAATCAAAAACTATCTAAAAACTTATTTCGCAATTTTTTAAAAAGAGGAAGCATTTTTAAAAATTTCTAACGGCTGATTCAAAATTGTCTATTAATTGTGGGGCCCCACATTTATTACAAATGGTTATGTTTATGGATATTTCAGCCGTTTCTGAACTGATTTTGATCAAATAAAGTTTATTCTGTCATTAAAATTGTATGCTCTTTTGACACTCAGTTTTTCATTATCTCACAAAAAAATATTTTGTCTATACCAAAACTCAACTATCCCTTTAATATGAATACACCAAGGAATGAGAGAACCGCTAGAGTTACAAGTAAGTTTTGAGGATTTAGAAAATGTTACTAGATCCTGTTAAAGGGAAAGTACAGTTTTGGTTTAGAGAGCGCTTCAAGAAATAACTTCTTTGTGAGGTTATGAAAATATAAGTGTAATACTTGAAATAGCACACAATTCTAATGACATAATAAGCTTTATTTGATCAAAATCATTTAAGAAACAGTTATAATATCAAAAATATAATGGAATATACACCCAATTGGAATAAATTTTGGGGCCCAACATTCAATTTTGTTACAAAATTTTTAGAACAAAGCATACAATTATTTTCTTTAATAATCTGTAACATATCACATGTTCCTTATTACTATTATAAAACCATTTCATGCATTTCATTTGACAGATAAGCTATATAAGTAACATCACTTACTCACAAAACGAATGCATGCATTGACTCTATCTATATACCTCCTACTTATCAACTTGATAAGTTTCAATCATGTATGATATATTCACTGCACATAAATGCTAGATTTAGGTCTACATTTGACTTACATTCAAAATAAGTTCAATGATATATTCAGCGCACATAACTGCTCAATTTGGGCATGCACTTTTGGAATACAGAATACGCTGCTGGTAGTAAAGATTTCTGTTGTGGATTTTTAGCATGTACAAAGAGTCCAAAACAAAACAAAGACTGATCAATGTATCTTGCTAGAAAATGTTAGTGTGGGAAAGTGATCTGTGTGTGATGTATCATTTCTGTGATGAGCACTGTCATTTGTTTAACCCATTGTG